>JAJJWW010011345.1:0-71586 GCA_023531295.1 Papaver armeniacum | reverse complement strand
AATAATGTGATAAAATCTTGCCATGCCTTCAGCAAAGGCGGATATTAAGAAGAGAATGATGGTACAACTAGAGGAAGATGTTCGAAAGAACAAACTATCCTCCGAAGAAGAAGAAGATGAGAGAGGAAAGATAAAGGAGAGAGTGGACAAAGAACATGCGAAAATCATAAAAAGTGGTTGGAATTTCTAAGAGATTGGGAGAAAGTTTATTGGTCTTTAATGAGGTTATGTGCGAAAAGAGATTGGAGAAGTTTATTGCCGATTGAACGAAGTTTATCCGATTGCCATCCTGGGTATTGTCGGACTCAATGGTTGGATAAGTTCAAGGAAAATTTGTACGTGCATGGACAAACCGGTATAGACACTTCAAGATCAAGCAACTAGTGCAGCCGAGGCCGCTCATGGGAGATTTAAAGATCTCATCCAGTACGGTCAAGGCAATGTGGTTACGGTCACCGAGGCAATGGAGCAATAATTTAAGCAAGATATCAATAGGATCAAGGAGGCTTTTGAGAAAAGATCAATGGAAAGGATGACTCCATTTCTTCGTTATGGTAAGTTTCTCCAAGGAATAGAATTCAACGTCTCTCATTGGGCAATAAAACATATGATGAGACAAATGGAATATGAGAAAAATTACGGAAAACCGGGTGATGTGTGTATTTGTCCCGACATGTCTTCATTGGGTCTTCCGTGTCGTCATATGCTTGTGAAGTATGAAGAACTGATACCTATTGAGGTCATTGATCCGTTTTGAAGCAACTATCTTTCGACTCCCCCCTCCCCTGGGGATCCCGCAATCTCCATGGGATACGAACGAAGCAAAGGAATTCTTCGAAGCTTACTCACGTGGCACCTTGGTTAGCTGACAAGTCTTGTTGAGCCAACTAAGGCTAATTACTCGTCCATGGATCGCACAAAGCGAAGAGCCAAGAAAGGGAGGTCCAACAGGAAGACCACAAACTAAAACAAAAAGGAAAAAACAAAGGGTAGAATTGAAAGAAATGACTCAACGTGAAGAAGAACTTCGCGGCAAGTAAGAAACGAGATCTAACCGCATGTGATATTTCTAACAGAGGTTCGTGGAAGCGCAGTTCCAAACAAAAGAGGTAGGCCGATGAAGGAACCGCTAAGTCAACAACAAACGAAGGAATCTGTATCCACACCAAAAGCCAACTCATCGGAGGTTCCAAAGAAGAGGGGTAGGCCGACAAAGGTATCAACATCAAGTGTCAAAGAACAACAATGTGAGCATTATGAATCCATACCCATAGTCGATCTATCGGAGGTTCCAAATAAGAGGGGTAGGCCGCCAAAGGTATCAACATCAAGTGACAAAGAACAACAAGGTGAGCATTCAAGCCATACCCATAGTCGATATAGCGAGGTTCCAAAGAAGAGGGTAGGCTGCCAAAGGTATCAACATCAAGTGTCAAAGAACAACAATGTGAGCATTATGAAGCCATACCCATAGTCGATCTAGCGGAGGTTCCAAAGAAGAGGGGTAGTTATTCAAAACTACCGGACTCACCGATAGAAGTATTCAATTTTACAAAGGTCTTTTTCTCACAACTATGAAAATTTGAAAATATCATAAAACCGGCATAGATGTTAGAAATACTACTATTCCGGTATTTTCAATATCTATACGGAGAATGGAATTTTTAATCTTCTTGATCCTAGTATGGTTTTATACACAATTTCATTGCCGGTTACTGAACTAGATTGATCTATAAATATTAAAAAAGAGCGGACATAAACCGGCACTGTTAACCTGAACTTATCTATGCCGGTAAAAGGTGCAAAAAAATCTCGCAAGGATAAACATGTTCAACATAAACGAATCACTAGAAATCAAAACATGTTCAACATAAACGAATCACTAGAAATCAAAACATGTTCAACATAAACCAAACAAGCCGGATGTCGCTATCAAATGTTCTTAATCCGGATATCCTAAACCAAAAGCAAACCAAACAACTAAAGAGTTAACCGCGAGGTACAAACGAAAACAAGTTCGGAATTGTTCAAACGTGACAACCACCATCCAAAAAAAGAAACACAACTAAAGACTTAAATCACTTGAGTCTTTGCTTCTTTTGGGACGGTTTGTACTTAGTTTCCCCAACAAAGCTTTTGCACTAGGGTTGGTTTCTTCAATTCTATCAAGCTTTTCCTCGAATTCCTTCATTTCTTCAAGGGACAACACCTCTCCTTCCTGGGTACTTGCAACCCAACATCTTCTTTAACTTGCTGTTAACGCTTCTAGTTTAATATATCGTACACATAATTAGTATACATATAAGATTATGTGTATATTAAACGAAAAAGCAATTAACAATACTTACAAGCAATCCAACGGTCTTATTAAGTTGGGTCATCGTAGGTGGTGCCTGCAAGGGAGTTGAACGGAGGGTTTTTCTCGGGGAGGAACTTGGACGCCATCCCGGTGGACGACATAAGGATGTGACCATTGCAAAATCTTCCATGTATTCGCATCAACTTCATCACCATTTTCAAGAATCTCCAACTTTTCCCACCGACTAATATCTACCAAACGACGTGGTTCCCTATCCCTCCAATCTGTTGGGTCCTTTTGGAACATACTTACATGCAACCGATTTGGAGTTGCATAGCACCGAGAAAGGTCGAGATCAAAACATTAAAAAGAGGCCGTCTGAAAAGTGCTAATTGCTTATATCCAAGTTGACGCATCACACGCGTAGGATTAGCCATAACGATCCTTTTGGGTGGAACAACGGCCCATGGTAAAATACAACGTTACCAAACCTCAAAACCTGGCGGTTTCCTCTAGGCTCCTTGTAAGGGTCGAACACAACATCTTTGGTACTCATTGCGTCCAAAGCCAATCTCATATCGATCAGTCGACCTATGTTAACCGGCTTTGGAGTATTGTTGAACTCGTATCTCTTAGCTAGAGGCGTATCGGGTTCTGGAAGGTCTATGATCTTCAAGGAGGGGTAGGCCTTGAATAAGGTTGGGAAGTGTTCATAAGCCCACACCTATTCCAATGTGAAGCAATAAGTTTTGTTTCTAAGTTCACGATAAGAGTACATATGAACAATATACATAATAACATAAGTCTAAGTTCCCGACAAATTGGTTGGTTTTAGCGTTAGAGGCCCTTCTCATCTCCATCATCAAATGTGACATTACCACGGTGCCCCAATAATATCCATAGACACCTTCCAACGGATCCAAGTGCGAAGGTAGTTCGCACTAACCACATTGCCATTGGTGTCGTGGAATACCCTAGTGCCCAAGATGTATAACGAAAAAATGGCATGGCAGAGATAACGAATTTGTTTAGGGTCCCATCCATCCTCCAAACTTCTTTTCTTTGTCTTTTCAAAATTCTTCTTAAGCAGCGTCAACTTGATTGTCTTTGTCTTACCGTACGTGATTCATAAAAGCTCTCCACGAAGTTTTGTAGTCCCAACCAAAATGTGACTTATTAGTCGACTGCAACGCCGACCATTCTAGGTCCAGAGACTCAACTCCTTCGCAATTGATTTGCCGATAACATTCAAGCCTAGAATGTTCTGAGCATCTTCGGGGATGAAGGTCATCTCCCAAAAGGGAAGTGCATGGTATCGGTTTCACCATGATACCTTTCGACGAAGCAATTGACAATAATGAATCAGGCTTCACATAATTTTCAACCAAAGCATATAGACCAGAATCCTTTACTATTGTTTGGACCTCTTCACATTCCTGAAAAGTCCCAACCATCCGCTTTGGTTTCTGGCAAACACGCACAGCCTTCTTATGATCCTACAATTAGAGAGACAATACAATTAAGAGATTTTACATAAATACACAACAATACATATGTACAAGATAGAAAATGCTTACATAGGTTTGATAGATAGCCACGAGCCCACGAGTGCTTGTATCCAAATAGTGTTTTTGGTTCAAGCTTCGCCCCAAATTCTACCACGTTCAAGATCGTGTATCATGTCATCAATGTGAGGAATGTGGAACCTTTAACTTTCACTTTGACGTTGCCCTTCTTGCCATTGCCTTGTGTTGGTTGTTGACTTGGGCCACCAACTTCGCTTTGGCTTGCTAATTGACTTTCCTCTTCATCCGGTTCATCTTGATCATCGTTCTCACGGTTTGGTGTTGACTACGGTCACCACCACTCTCCCAAATTATCCCTCTTGTACCAGCCCCCAAACGTATCTTACGACCTTCGTCTTTCCCTCGAGGAGGCAGAGACCGAGGAGTATCAAGACCGTCCTTCCTTCTTCTCTTATTCTAGGGTTTAGAACCATGAAGTCTTTTCTCTTTCTTCTTGTGATGAACTCCATGAATATGAGTACCTAATTATCTTTGGTTATGGAATAGTTGGATTTCACAAAGCATGATTCTTTGATTCAATAAATTAGTTTTGTCTCATATCTATCGCTTGCAATTCTCTCAAAATATTGTTTTATGATTGATTGATTGTTTTGTCAAGTTGCAAATTGGTAGAACTTCTAATCACATCTATTGCTAGTTTAGGGTTTATTATACGAAAAAGTGATACTCCTTGAATACAAGTAGCATAATATGATTATAGTTTGTAGTGATATATTCTTATGATCATATGTGAATCGTAACCTTTGTTAAATTGAATTAGTGCGCTTTCCACGTTCAATTGCTCCGATTATTTGATTTCATAGAACTTAACGCATCTAGGGAATTAAACTTGATTAGTGCTTTTACACGTTAGGTTGTTCCTTTAGGTAGAATTCATATTCGCATCTTTTAATGTGTTTGTTGATGACATGAGGAGATTTGCGGGATATTCTTGCGATCAAGGTATTCTAGGGTCTTTGATAAAAGTTGAGATTAAAAATCAATTCTAGTTATTGTGAAAAGCATGTTAGTGAATGAAAACGAAATCCATGACCAATATTTTCTCATCCGTAATTTAATTCGTTTACTTTTCTTTATTTGCTTTTATTTTATTTTATTTCATAAAAATCACAAAACTACCGGTGTTATTTATAGGGAACCAAACAATTTGACAACCTAGACCTCTACGTGGATCGATCCTTTCTTGCCCTTGCTATATTTATATTTTGAGTAGTAAGAAAGTGTAATTATATTTGTGTCGCTTACGACAAATGCGGTCAAATTTGGCGCCGTTGTCAGGAGGCAGCGGTTGTTAATTGTTTTTGGTTTAATATTTTTGTATTTAGTTTTTGTTTTATTTTTTTCTTATTTTCTCGGTTTTAACCGGTTTGAGAATTATTTCAAAGCTAATTTCTATGGAAGGAGCATATTGGAACAACGGATGCGGTTTTCAACCTCAACAATATGATAACTACCAATTCCATGGGTATAATCAAAACCAATTTATTGGTTACGATCAATATTCCATGGAACCTTATGGTTTTCCTCAACAACCTTATGGCGGGTACGTGTGTGAACAACCACAAGGATGGGAGGATTCTTATGCTTGTGAACAAAAGTCTCTAACTTTATAGATAAAGTTTCCACCTTTTACAAGAGGAATTTCAAAAAGCTAAAGAGACTACAAACGAGCAACTCCAAGAACTTCGTGAAAGTATGACTATCTTACGAAGAGACATTGATCAATACAAGGAAGATATGGATAATTCTAATGTGCATATGGTTTGTGATGAATATTTGATTGATGCTAATGTTGAAAAAGGCCAATCCTTGGGCACTTTCGTGGATAATTGTGTAGTTAACTCAACTCTTGATCTTAATAATGATCATTCACCTATTCAAAAGGATGAGTTAGAGATAAGTAACACTAAATTCAGCGAGGAACAATCTTATGTTGACTATGATAGTGATGGTGATTATGATACATTGCTTGAAACAACTCATGGTGACATCTCCGAGGAGTCTTTTTGGGATCAAGATGAAGATGAAGAGGAATATGACGACACTTGTGTAGATTACTCAAGCATTGATCTTAATAATGATCAAGAGCCTATTCAAAGGGTGGAGCTTGAGGATGATGCATTTTGAGTGTTCTAAAAGTTTCTTATGATAAAATTTGGATCCACAAAAGAGTATGTGCCTTACAACAAAGTGGAGTATGTTGAGAATGAAACCGTTTTGACCAATATTGTGGAAGACCCAATTGAGCTTGCAAATAATTGTAATGATGATGTTTATGTTGAGACTTTGGTTGAGGCAGAAACGGACGAAGAATGGTTGCAAGGTTTGATAGAGGACCATGATATAAAAGAGGTGAATTATTCACTTGAGTTTTTCAAGGATGAAGAGGATTCTGTAATACAAGAGATTGTGCAAGGTTTATCTAACCCTTTGCCTATTGTTTCTTCTCCTTTACCTCTTATTGGTTTGAATGTATGTGCTTCGAGAATATTGTTGACTGACTTTGTTTCTCGTTTTCCGCCATTAGAGACACTTGATTCTCATACTATGCAGGTTATGGAACCAGAAACCCAGTGGAAGTACCCGACTCCTATATTCTTTATACACTTCCAAGTGTGGACAAGAATAAGTGTGGGGAAGCTTTTATCGGTTCATAGCTTCACTTTTGCTTTATATTACTAATATTTGTGTGAAGCTAGTGTTTCCAAAACAGGTTCTATGGAAGGATCCCCAACTTTTCAGATTATTGGTGTATGGGGAATGAATCTTACAAGAAGCTAGGTCGGGCCGACGACTTTAAAACAAGCGCTTAGTGGGAGGCAACCCACCGGTTTTGTATCTCTTATCCTTTTGCATTTTATTTTTGTTTCGTTTATTTATTTTTTTACTGTTTTCATATCATATTTGCATCCCTATGTTTAATTTCATTGAGTCCGTAATCTATCTTAGAAGAGAATTATGACGAATACCTTTTCGTCAGAAAATTTCAGACTGCGCGTAGTTCAGTCCAGAGACCATAACTGTCAGACCGTTTATCGAAACACTGTGAAATTTTGACACTGTGTAGAAAACACGTAGGTGAACAACTTTTGTGAAATGGAGTTTTTCCAAATTCCTTACCAATTTGCCCAGTTTTTGCGTTTTATCTGCTGTTACGTCAGAATTCAGAACTTTCGGTTTTACACATTGAGGACAATGTGAAGTTTAAGTGTGGGGGAGCATTTATATGTTTGTTTTTGACACAATTAGTGGATGGAACCATTTTGAATGCAGGAGTTGAGGAACCAATTAACTAAAAGGGAAGAATATAGCTCAGAAATCACAACTTAACATGATAGTTGTTACCATATCTCGGAATATCACCATATCACATTCTATTTTTATTTTTCCATATTTATCTATTGTTCTCTAAGTGCTTTGGTGGGTCACTAAAAATCGACGTGTTATTACCGCTAGGATGAAATAGAGTGGTTGAGTTACTAGAAAAAGAGAAAAAGAAAAATGAAAAATATATGAAAAGAAAAAAAAGACCGATCAATTAGACCAAAACGGAATAAAGAAAGACACTTGGGAATAGCAAGATGTGTGAAACGTAGTCCTTGTCTCCGTCGCCTAAACAAGCGTGGAATGCGGGATCCAAGGCAACTATCATGTACTTGCTGACAAGAAGCATGCGCTTGGATCCAAAAGATCTAATCATGCCGCTCTAAAAAAAAAGAAAAAGAAATTGGATCCGTTTGATCCAATCATATAAAAAAAAAAAAATTATTATTGTGTTGAATAAAGTCACTTTTGGTTCCCTTGTATATGCCAATTGATTTGATGTAGCATTCAGCACAAGTAGCTCAATCAATAGGATTAGGTTTATCTTAGCAAAGACCTTCAGACAGAGATATGGGAAACATCGAACACTTGTGAATATTCGCCAACATCTACATCTATATCCATCTTCTTAATCTTTTCATTGTGATTGTGGTTTGTTAGTTTCCTAGTATTGTGGCTTGTTCGACTATCTAATTAGAGTTTATTTACTAATAATTGAATTGAATTTGCAAGGTACCTCCTCCTGTAGTCAGTTTGGATTCGTTCATTGATTTGTCACGAATAGACGGAGTTTGAAATATAGGGTTTGTAGGTATATCTCTAGTAAACCTTCACGAGACTATAACTCGTCCACTAGGGACACCTTAGGGGTTTAAAGGCTTGTTATTTATGCTAAAAGTGACCGTAGCCTCGATTTAACACCCGGAGTTGTTGTATTTTATTGTTTTGTTTGATTTGCTTTCGAGGACTAGCAAAGTCTAAGTGTGGGGAATTTGATAGGTGTAGAGTACACCGTATTTAATATCTAGTATTTATGCTTTCTTTGCGAGTTTTCTTGTAAATTATGTATCTTATGTTTGCTTTTGAGTTTATTAGGTGCAATGGAGTCATTTGGAGCAAAAAGACCAATTGGAACTCGTTCAAATACAAGATTTCTACTTTTCATTGTGTAGAGGACGAGAAGACGAAGGCAATGGCGAAAGAACGGAGTCATTCTCGAGTTCGTATGGAGAAGTTATGAGCAAAAAACAAGAATTCTTAAGCAAAGGGCATGAATTGTCATTTTAGGGGCAAACACTATTTGGAGCCCACCCAGTTAAGGGGCAACTCTCTTTAGGAGGGAGCACTAAAAGGCAGCCAAAGAATGGTTAGGGGGTCACCAGTTGAGTAGCCCTTATCAGGGGTGACCGGGTGTCATTATCCAGTCTACCCTAAAAATCTAATTCGAGAGAACAATTCTCTCAATAACTTTGCATCCGAGAGCTAGCGAGAAGCGACCATTGCATCGTTGATTTGTTCAAGAGGTTGAGGAGATGAAGAAGCGAGAGAAGGAATTGGAGGTTGGCCGTTGTTCAATCAAGAGAGTCGCTTGTTGGTGGAAGCTTACACAAAAAAGTCGAATGAAAGCAGATGAATTCATTGCTAGGGATCAAGGAGTTAGGTTTATCGTTGCGGTTTGATCAATTGGGAGTGGAATCAAGAAGCCGAGTTTGAGATGAAATGGATGAGTTATATGAAGAACTACAAGCTGGTGTTGGTGGCTGAGCAGCAAGGCAAATTACAGGGGAAAAGAAGATACATGGTGGAGTTAGGAAATGGGTTTAACCCGGGCCTTGAAGTTCCAAAGCAGAGTAGGAGAAGAATTGCTGAGGTTTAAGCAAGGATTCAAATCGGATGAGAAGTATAGAAGCTAATGGGTTTTGATCCGGTGGTGATTAATAATGGGTTTGAAATATTGGATGACTCTGTGGTACATGGAATGGAAAATAGGCATTTCTCTCATGGGTTTGTCAGTGGTTGAACCAAGAAATCAAAAAGAACTATGTCATTGCTTTGTGTGGTTGAATAAGGGTTCTGAATTGAGGATGAAATTGAAGTTGGTGGTGTCTGACAAGGTTCAAGAGAACACACGTTAACAAGGAAGATGATGGTTCTGCAATGCTTTGTAGTAAGGTTCCTGAGAGTAGGGTTGAATTGGCAAGGCAGGGCTGAATGGAGCAAAGTTGCAATGAGCATGTGTGCTGATGCTGCAAAGAGCTGTGACTGAGAGTTGTGATGGTGCAAGGCATGATGATACAAGCGATGGTGGCTTGAAAATGTGGTGGCATTTGCGCTCCAAGTGGAGAGCACATTGATGTCAAGTGCCGATGGCGTGATGGAATGTGGAGCAGCAAGGCCAAGCTAGTGATGGCCTGGAAAGTGGTTAGACTGGCAATGGCTAGGCAAAGAATAATCAAGAGTGAGTCATTGCCTTGGTGTTGCTTGTTGCCATTTGCTAACCGGGAGAGAGCAAGGATTGCAATTAGAATATGGTATTGGATTAATTGCCGGTGTAGGACTATTTGAGCTACGGGAAGTTGGTCAAGCAAATGGGATGGTGGTCGCTGAGGTGGTTAAGCCATGGGTTTAATGGCATGGTAGATCGAGTGGAATTGAAGCTGCAATGCAATCGTAAGCTCAATTGCAGGTTGGAGTTGGGTTTGATGTTGATTGTCATGGGAAGTGCAACGGGTTAAAATGGGCACTGTGACGGGAATCGCAAGAGGAGAAGCAAGCCATTGCAGGTAAACATGAAATATTTGGAGCCAGGGAATGAGTTGGAATTGCAAAGACAGAGGAAAACAGCCTAAGGGGTTGAGTGTTGGATCATGATGGTGGACTGTGGAGCCGTGCAAGTGATAGGGGTTGAGTAGTGGTAATGGACTGGGAGAATGGCAAGAGATGACAAGCAATGGCAATGAGAAGTACATGGAACCGATGGCTTGAGTTCAAGTGAGCATTAGATGGGGATTAGCAAGACAATGGTTGAGTGCTGAGTTGCAAGCCATGGAAACTGGAGGAAGTAATATTGAGGTTGCAGGTCGAGATGGCGGTGGTACAATGGTTTCGATGGAGGTCGCATAAATGCAGGGCTTACCCGAAACGGCTACCACCGGGTGGTACAATGGTATTGCGGTATTCAAGAATAAAGCTCATTGCAGGGAGGCAGGAGGAGATGGTAAAAGGGCATCATGAAGCTGTGGATTGAGCTAGGAAATGAGGGAATGGAAGATTGCAGAGATGCTCAGATGGTGCAGGGAAGTTACAGCCATCTTGGCTGAAGTGCAATGATTGCACTGCAGAGATCGTGGGTCGGCAAGTTGGCTCGGCAAGTTGGCCTCTGCACTCGACTCTATGACTTGACCTCGGGCTGACTCGTCTGCCTTGACCCGAGTTGAATCACCTGACCTTGACCGATCTATTTGACTCGTTGACTCGGTGACCCCGACTGCTTCGACCACTGACCAAGTGGACCGATGGTTTGACTTTGCTTGGCCACTCCGAAATATTTTCTCCGGCGACTATTCCGGCAGGATTCCGCCACAATCCCGCCTTCCGGCGAGCGTTTTTGACAATTTCTACACGGGTTTCTCCATCGTGGCCAGAATTTCCAACTAATGGACTTTGAAGACAAACCTAGTTTTGGAAGGAGTGGAGCTATATAAAGAGAAGACTTTTATTATCTAGGATATCTTTGATCTACAACGTTTATTATTATCTCTTCTACTTTATTCTAGGGTTTAGAACCATGAAGTCTTTTCTCTTTCTTCTTGTGATGAACTCCATGAATATGAGTACCTAATTATCTTTTGGTTATGGAATAGTTGGATTTCACAAAGCATGATTCTTTGATTCAATAAATTAGTTTTGTCTCATATCTATCGCTTGCAATTCTCTCAAAATATTGTTTTATGATTGATTGATTGTTTTGTCAAGTTGCAAATTGGTAGAACTTAATCACATCTATTGCTAGTTTAGGGTTTATTATACGAAAAGTGATACTCCTTGAATACAAGTAGCATAATATGATTATAGTTTGTAGTGATATATTCTTATGATCATATGTGAATCGTAACCTTTGTTAAATTGAATTAGTGCGCTTCCACGCTTCAATTGCTCACGATTGGCCTGATTTCATAGAACTTAACGATCTAGGAATTAAACTTGATTAGTGCTTTTACACGTTAGGTTGTTCCTTTAGGTAGAATTCATATTCGCATCTTTTAATGTGTTTGTTGATGACATGAGGAGATTTTGCGGGATATTCTTGCGATCAAGGTATTCTAGGTCTTTGATAAAAGTTGAGATTAAAAATCAATTCTAGTTACTGTGAAAAGCATGTTAGTGAATGAAAACGAAATCCATGACCAATATTTTCTCATCCGTAATTTAATTCGTTTACTTTTCTTTATTTGCTTTTATTTTATTTTATTTCATAAAAATCACAAAACTGCCGGTGTTATTTATAGGGAACCGAAACAATTTGACAACCTAGACCTCTCTGTGGGATCGATCCTTTCTTGCCCTTGCTATATTTATATTTTGAGTAGTAAGAAAGTGTAATTATATTTGTGTCGCTTAATAAATGCGGTCAAATTTTAGCGTCGTTGTCTTAGGAGGCAGCGGTTGTTAATTGTTTTTGGTTTAATATTTTTGTATTTAGTTTTTGTTTTATTTTTTTTCTTATTTTCTGGGTTTTAACCGGTTTGAGAATTATTTCAGGTGCTAATTTCTATGGAAGGAGCATATTGGAACAACGGATGCGGTTTTCAACCTCAACAATATGATAACTACCAATTCCATGGGTATAATCAAAACCAATTTATTGGTTACGATCAATATTCCATGGAACCTTATGGTTTTCCTCAACAACCTTATGGCGGGTACGTGTGTGAACAACCACAAGGATGGGAGGATTCTTATGCTTGTGAACAAAAAGTCTCTAACTTTATAGATAAAGTTTCCACCTTTTTACAAGAGGAATTTCAAAAAAGCTAAAGAGACTACAAACGAGCAACTCCAAGAACTTCGTGAAAGTATGACTATCTTACGAAGAGACATTGATCAATACAAGGAAGATATGGATAATTCTAATGTGCATATGGTTTGTGATGAATATTTGATTGATGCTAATGTTGAAAAAGGCCAATCCTTGGGCACTTTCGTGGATAATTGTGTAGTTAACTCAACTCTTGATCTTAATAATGATCATTCACTCATTCAAAAGGATGAGTTAGAGATAAGTAACACTAAATTCAGCGAGGAACAATCTTATGTTGACTATGATAGTGATGGTGATTATGATACATTGCTTGAAACAACTCATGGTGACATCTCCGAGAGTCTTTGGGATCAAGATGAAGATGAAGAGGAATATGACGACACTTGTGTAGATTACTCAAGCATTGATCTTAATAATGATCAAGAGCCTATTCAAAGGGTGGAGCTTGAGGATGATGCATTTTTGAGTGTTCTAAAAAAGTTTCTTATGATAAAATTTGGATCCACAAAGAGTATGTGCCTTACAACAAAGTGGAGTATGTTGAGAATGAAACCGTTTTGACCAATATTGTGGAAGACCCAATTGAGCTTGCAAATAATTGTAATGATGATGTTTATGTTGAGACTTTGGTTGAGGCGAAACGGACGAAGAATGGTTGCAAGGTTTGATAGAGGACCATGATATAAAAGAGGTGAATTATTCACTTGAGTTTTTCAAGGATGAAGAGGATTACGTACAAGAGATTGTGCAAGGTTTATCTAACCCTTTGCCTATTGTTTCTTCTCCTTTACCTCTTATTGGTTTGAATGTATGTGCTTCGAGAATATTGTTGACTGACTTTGTTTCTCGTTTTCCGCCATTAGAGACACTTGATTCTCATACTATGCGAGGTTATGGAACCCGAAACCGTGAAGTACCCGACTCTATATTCTTTATACGCTTCCCAAGTGTGGACAAGAATAAGTGTGGGGGAAGCTTTTATCGGTTCATAACTTCACTTTTGCTTTATATTACTAATATTTGTGTGAAGCTAGTGTTTCCAAAACAGGTTCTATGGAAGGATCCCCAACTTTTCAGATTATTGGTGTATGGGGAATGAATCTTACAAGAAGCTAGGTCGGGCCGACGACTTTAAAACAAGCGCTTAGTGGGAGGCAACCCACCGGTTTTGTATCTCTTATCCTTTTGCATTTTATTTTGTTTCGTTTATTTATTTTTTTACTGTTTTCATATCATATTTGCATCCCTATGTTTAATTTCATTGAGTCCGTAATCTATCTTAGAAGAGAATTATGACGAATACCTTTTTCGTCAGAAAATTTCAGACTGCGCGTAGTTCAGTCCAGAGACCATAACTGTCAGACCGTTTATCGAAACACTGTGAAATTTTGACACTGTGTAGAAAACACGTAGGTGAACAACTTTTGTGAAATGGAGTTTTTCCAAATTCCTTACCAATTTGCCCAGTTTTTTGCGTTTTATCTGCTGTTACGTCAGAATTCAGAACTTTCGGTTTTACACATTGAGGACAATGTGAAGTTTAAGTGTGGGGGAGCATTTATATGTTTGTTTTTGACACAATTAGTGGATGGAACCATTTTGAATGCAGGAGTTGAGGAACCAATTAACTAAAAGGGAAGAATATAGCTCAGAAATCACAACTTAACATGATAGTTGTTACCATATCTCGGAATATCACCATATCACATTCTATTTTTATTTTTCCATATTTATCTATTGTTCTCTAAGTGCTTTGGTGGGTCACTAAAAATCGACGTGTTATTACTGCTAGGATGAAATAGAGTGGTTGAGTTACTAGAAAAAGAGAAAAAAGAAAAAATGAAAAATATATGAAAAGAAAAAAAAAGACCGATCAATTAGACCAAAACGGAATAAAGAAAGACACTTGGGAATAGCAGTATGTGTGAAACGTAGTCCTTGTCTCCGTCGCCTAAACAAGCGTGGAATGCAGGATCCAAGGCAACTATCATGTACTTGCTGACAAGAAGCATGCGCTTGGATCCAAAAGATCTAATCATGCCGTCTAAAAAAAAAAAGAAAAAAAGAAATTGGATCCAGTTTGATCCAATCATATAAAAAAAAAAAATTATTATTGTGTTGAATAAAGTCACTTTTGGTTCCCTTGTATATGCCAATTGATTTGATGTAGCATTCAGCACGAAGTAGCTCAATCCAATAGGATTAGGTTTATCTTAGCAAAGTGACCTTCGACAGATATGGGAAACATCGAACACTTGTGAATATTCGCCAACATCTACATCTATATCCATCTTCTTAATCTTTTCATTGTGATTGTGGTTTGTTAGTTTCCGAGTATTGTGGCTTGTTCGACTATCTAATTAGAGTTTATTTACTAATAATTGAATTGAATTTGCAAGGTACCTCCTCCGTAGTCAGTTTGGATTCGTTCATTGATTTGTCACGAATAGACGGAGTTTGAAATATAGGTTTTGTAGGTATATCTCTAGTAAACCTTCACGAGACTATAACTCGTCCACTAGGGACACCTAGGGGTTTAAAGGCTTGTTATTTATGCTAAAAGTGACCGTAGCCTCGACGACACGGAGTTGTTGTATTTTATTGTTTTGTTTGATTTGCTCGAGGACTAGCAAAGTCTAAGTGTGGGGGAATTTGATAGGTGTAGAGTACACCGTATTTAATATCTAGTATTTATGCTTTCTTTGCGAGTTTTCTTGTAAATTATGTATCTTATGTTTGCTTTTGAGTTTATTAGGTGCAATGGAGTCATTTGGAGCAAAAAGACCAATTGGAACTCGTTCAAATACAAGATTTCTACTTTTCATTGTGTAGAGGACGAGAAGACGAAGGCAATGGCGAAAGAACGGAGTCATTCTGAGTTCGTATGGAGAAGTTATGAGCAAAAACAAGAATTCTTAAGCAAAGGGCAGAATTGTCATTTTAGGGGCAAACACTATTTGGAGCCCAGTCCAGGTTAAGGGGCAACTCTCTTTAGGAGGAGCACTAAAAGGCAGCCAGCAATGGTTAGGGGGTCACTAGTTGAGTAGCCCTTATCAGGGGTGACCGGGTGTCATTATCCAGTCTACCCTAAAAATCTAATTCGAGAGAACAATTCTCTCAATAACTTTGCATCTGAGAGCTACAGCGAGAAGCAGCCATTGCTGCTGTTGATTTGTTCAAGAGGTTGAGGAGATGAAGAAGCAGAGAAGGAATTGGAGGTTGCTGTTGTTCAATCAAGAGAGTCGTTTGTTGGTGGAAGCTTACACAGGTGCTGTCGAATGAAAGCAGAGATGAATTCATTGCTAGGGATTGAAGGAGTTAGGTTTACTGTTGCGGTTTGATCAATTGGGAGTGGAATCAAGAAGCCGAGTTTGAGATGAAATGGATGAGTTATATGAAGAACTACAAGCTGGTGTTGGTGGCTGAGCAGCAAGGCAAATTACAGGGGAAAAGAAGATACATGGTGGAGTTAGGAAATGGGTTTAACCCAGATTTGAAGTTCCGAAAGTGAGTAGGAGAAGAATTGCCGAGGTTTAAGCAAGGATTCAAATCGGATGAGAAGTATAGAAGCTAATGGGTTTTGATCTGGTGGTGATTAATAATGGGTTTGAAATATTGGATGACTCTGGTGGTACATGGAATGGAAAATAGGCATTTCTCTCATGGGTTTGCTGTGGTTGAACCAAGAAACTCGAAAAGAACTATGTCATTGCTTTTTGTGGTTGAATAAGGGTTCTCAATTGAGGATGAAATTGAAGTTGGTGGTGTCTGATTAAGGTTCAAGAGAACACAGCAGAACAAGGAAGATGATGGTTCTGCAATGCTTTGTAGTAAGGTTCCTGAGAGTAGGGTTGAATTGGCAAGGCAGGGCTGAATGGAGCAAAGTTGCAATGAGCATGTGTGCTGATGCTGCAAAGAGCTGTGACTGAGAGTTGTGATGGTGCAAGGCATGATGATACAAGGGATGGTGGCTTGAAAATGTGGTGGCATTTGCAGTTCCAAGTGGAGAGCACATTGATGCTGTTGCCGTATGGCAGTGATGGAATGTGGAGCAGCAAGGCCAAGCTAGTGATGGCCTGGAAAGTGGTTAGACCTGGCAATGGCTAGGCAAAGAATAATCAAGAGTGAGTCATTGCCTTGGTGTTGCTGTTGCCATTTGCTAAATCAGGGAGAGAGCAAGGATTGCAATTAGAATATGGTATTGGATTAATTGCCAGTGTAGGACTATTTGAGCTACAGGGAAGTTGGTCAAGCAAATGGGATGGTGGCTGCTTGAGGTGGTTAAGCCATGGGTTTAATGGCATGGTAGATCGAGTGGAATTGAAGCTGCAATGCACTGTGTAAGCTCAATTGCAGGTTGGAGTTGGGTTTGATGTTGATTGTCATGGGAAGTGCAGGTACTGAAGTTAAAATGGGCACTGTGATCAGAATCGCAAGAGGAGAAGCCAAGCCATTGCAGGTAAACATGAAATATTTGGAGCCAGGGAATGAGCTGGAATTGCAAAGATGAGGAAAACAACTAAGGGGTTGAGTGTTGGATCATGATGGTGGACTGTGGAGCTGTGCAAGTGATAGGGGGTTGAGTAGTGGTAATGGACTCGAGAATGGCAGGAGATGACAAGCAATGGCAATGAGAAGTACATGGAACCGATGGCTTGAGTTCAAGTGAGTCATTAGGATGGGGATTGGCAAGACAATGGTTGAGTCCGAGTTGCGGCCATGGAAACTGGAGGAAGTAATATTGAGGTTGCAGGTCGAGATGGCTGGTGCGATGGAGGTCGCATAAATGCAGAGTGGGCAACTCCGTGGTGGTACAATGGTATTGCGGCTCAAGAATAAAGCTCATTGCGGGGAGGCGGAAGGAGATGGTAAAAGGGCATCATGAAGCTGTGGATTGAGCTAGGAAATGAGGGAATGGAAGATTGCAGAGATGCTCAGATGGTGCAGGGAAGTTACAGCCATCTTGGCTGAAGTGCAATGATTGCACTGCAGAGATCAGGCCTGGCAAGTTGGCCTGGCAAGTTGGCCTGACAGACCCTGACTCTATGACTTGACCTGGCTGACTCGGTCTGCTTGACCCGAGTTGAATCACCTGACCTTGACCGATCTATTTGACTCGTTGACTCAGTGACCCCGACCGTTCGACCCGTTGACCTATGTGACCGGTTTTGACTTTGCCGGCCACCAAATATTTTCCCACGACTATTCCTAAGGGATTCCGGCCACAATCCCGCCTTCCTGGCGAGCGTTTTTGGACAATTTCTACACGGGTTTTCTCCATCGTGGGCCGGTGAATTTCCAACTAATGGACTTTGAAGACAAAACCTAGTTTTGGAAGGAGTGGAGCTATATAAAGAGAAGACTTTTATTATCTAGGGGATATCTTTGATCTACAACGTTTTATTATTATCTCTTCTACTTTATTCTAGGGTTTAGAACCATGAAGTCTTTTCTCTTTCTTCTTGTGATGAACTCCATGAATATGAGTACCTAATTATCTTTTGGTTATGGAATAGTTGGATTTCACAAAGCATGATTCTTTGATTCAATAAATTAGTTTTGTCTCATATCTATCGTTTGCAATTCTCTGAAAATATTGTTTTATGATTGATTGATTGTTTTGTCAAGTTGCAAATTGGTAGAACTTCTAATCACATCTATTGCTAGTTTAGGGTTTATTATACGAAAAAGTGATACTCCTTGAATACAAGTAGCATAATATGATTATAGTTTGTAGTGATATATTCTTATGATCATATGTGAATCGTAACCTTTGTTAAATTGAATTAGTGCGCTTTCCACGTTCAATTGCTCCGATTGGCCGATTTCATAGAACTTAACGCATCTAGGGAATTAAACTTGATTAGTGCTTTTACACGTTAGGTTGTTCCTTTAGGTAGAATTCATATTCGCATCTTTTAATGTGTTTGTTGATGACATGAGGAGATTTGCGGGATATTCTTGCGATCAAGGTATTCTAGGGTCTTTGATAAAAGTTGAGATTAAAAATCAATTCTAGTTATTGTGAAAATCATGTTAGTGAATGAAAACGAAATCCATGACCAATATTTTCTCATCCGTAATTTAATTCGTTTACTTTTCTTTATTTGCTTTTATTTTATTTTATTTCATAAAAATCACAAAACTACTCGTGTTATTTATAGGAAACCAAACAATTTGACAACCTAGACCTCTCTTGGGATCGATCCTTTCTTGCCCTTGCTATATTTATATTTTGAGTAGTAAGAAAGTGTAATTATATTTGTGTCGCTTACGACAGCGGTCAGGGAGAAGTAATCAATATCCCCCAATTCCTTTTTATATCCCCCAATTTCGCGTTCTAACTAATCTCTTGTGATCTATATTACAAAATATATATATTTAGTGCGTTTTAGTTTTTTTTTTTTAACCTTGTATTTACCAAAATTAAACCTAATTCAATTCCGTACCATCATAACCAATCATTAAAATCTTAAATTTGGATCATATGTATGAATTCAAAAACCAATTAAGATTAACTGAAACTAGGATTATGAAAAGGAAAGAGCACCTCGTACACCATCAACTTTTTTATCCGTAAATCTATATAGATAAATTTCTTGCACGATCTCATAAATTAATATCCAAGGTTAACCTAGTATGTACCCGAGCTGTAGAAGATCAGAATTCCAATAAGAACTTGTATTGTAATCTATATTTCAAGACACAAATCCAACAAGAACAAGTCTTGTAAGATCTTGACAATTGAGCTAGAAAAATTTCTAGGTTGATTACCGTACTACTTGTGATATTTCAATTATATATACAAACAATATCAAAATTAGCATGAGCTTGAGATAATAAATCTTGTACCATCGTTTTGCCGCGATGAAAACGAGACATGTTTTCTTGAGTTAAAAGAAAAACCCACCACAAAACTAAAAGCAAACTCTCCCCAAAAACACAAAATCAAAAACCCAAGTCCTACCCTAGTTCTTCTTCACCTTCTTCTCTCTATGTAATCTCGATCTAGACATGGCTCACAAACAACAAGGTTGTAATCATTCTTTTCTAATTACAACCCTATTATATCAATTAAAATTAAAAAATAAGATTACGCTTCGATAAGAAGTATTAAAAAATAAAATTGATTGTGGGTACTAACCTTTGAAATCGACATTGTGTCTTTCTTTGCGATATATTTTTTGGTGATCCTGTCAAAATTAAAATATTATGAATCGTTAGAATCTAAAACAAAAGATTAAAATCTAAGGCAAGCCAACACTAAAACGATCATACAAAAATTCAAGCAATAAAAAATTAAGCTCAAAGATGTTGCAAGACTCCCATCCAATTTCGTTTGTAACGATTATTCCGATCAATAAGAATATTTAAAATAAAAGATAAATTAAATAAAGTCAATTTTCTAATTTTGTTATGTTTTGATACTAGGATACGGCACGGGGCTATGAGTTATTTTTGGTGTGGGTTATATATGATGTATGTTTAAATTGATTGTCATTTTGTGCTAAAAATAAATTTAGTGCAATTTATTTTCGAAATTTTGAAAAGTTGAATCGAGTTGGGAACCCTTCTTTCGTATCCCTAAAGAGTATTATATCCGCATTAATTCTTGGAACCATCAATCGCTTTCAAAAAACAAATATTGACTGTGTTCTTGTATCAATGTATAATTGGCCTGGTTAAACATTAGTAATACTCGAACCTGTGGTAAAAAAAATTTAATTTGGTGGTTAATATAATTTATGGCCATTAAACATGTCATTTGCATAAATATGGTAATTGACAATCATCATTCCCTACAATGTTCTAGGTTTTGGAGGTGTTACACTATATTATGAAGCCTCCTTATAAAGACTATACATTTATGGTTAAACTAACATCTGAAAAACATCCAGCAAAAAAACCAAAAAAAAAAAAAGATAAAAATGTAAAACGTTGAATCCTACATCATTCCCTTGGATATTAGTGATGTGAAGTGAATTGAATCTTTTTTAGCGGTGAGAAGTGATGCGCGTGATGAAATTGCATACATCATGTGTCCAATATGCTTTTTCTTGCAACAGGGATGGAGCTATGTGAACTTAAGGGTGCCCCCCCTTATTTTTTGTTCATTCATAAAAGATTCCTTGATGTTTTTATTATTTGGAAGAAAAATCCCTTAATCACCCCCCCTAAAATATCTGTTTTGTATATTAGCCCCTCTTGGAAAAAAACTGCTCCGTCCTACCTTCCAAATTAATAACACAATACAATGGCAGAGATCCAAACAAAAGAAATCTCCCCTTTTAATACATGAATTGATAAATGATACATGTGTAGGAGAGTAGTTCTTTGTTAGCATATGCGTTTGAGACCTAAAATTAAATAAGAGACTTAGTCTAAATACCAATGGTATGAAAAGTTGCAAATGGAACTGATGTTACTCCTTGACCCAAGAGTACATAAGAGACCTAAAACAACCATAAATTTTATAATTGCTATCACAAAATGAACATGACATTACAGCTGAATATTAAAATATTCCTTAAGTGTAAGATATTTATAAGATTTTGGTTAGCTAGTCGGTTTCTTCGATGAAATATAAGAAGCTCAAGTACTAATGATATGCTTAGAATAAAAGATAGGTACGTGATGGATCAAGTATTAGCAATGGTATCTTTAGATGCAAGATCTAGATGGGTTCCTATGCACTAAGCTCTCTTAAACCAAGATAGTCTTTAGAAAACTCGACAATTTGGTCATGGCAATCACATATGTGCATATGAACCACATCTTCTAGAAAAAATTAGACTTGTACCTTTCTGGAATACAAAAAAAAAAATTATCCGCGTCAATGATAAAATACATGGGATGGCAAATTGTGTAGTTCAAACATATATGTATAATGACGCATCCCACAAAAAGAAATTTTGCATCACTACATTGCTCCCTAAACCGCTTTCTTCATTGATTAAAAACAATCTCCTGAAATTAGAAGATGGTCTGCTAACCATTTTCTGATGTCAACTGCATACAACCATTATTTGACTATGCATAAAGAATTTAAGATACATAAATACTCACTTTGTAAACCATCAAAAGGTTATAAATATGAAGTGATGTAATTTCAAGGTGATCACATGATACAAAGAATTAGAGGAATAAAAAATATAATCAAGAAACTTTAATCCATTTGATACCAACATGTACACGAATCTAATCCAACTAAGAGTTTGAACTCTCCAGCAACAGTAGCAATATAGTTAAAAAATGTTATTTACCGACCCAAGTTAAGGGCATAACAATGAAACCATCGTTTTCTTCGTCATCTATTTTCACTCCATGTAAATCCTCTGATTTTGGCATGAAAAAGTCAAAGTCTGGTTGGAAAATTTCCTGTCATAAAAATAAAAAATAGAAACAAAGAGAAACTAAATTGTATGGTATTCAAAAAAACTAACATAAGAATAAATATGAATAGATGTCAATCATATCTGATCAGTATCTTTTGACTGCAAATGAAAAAATAAAATTAAGATAACAAAATACAATATTAATGAAAAGAATAAAAGAGAAATCAAACTCCATGAATCCATTGATGTTAAACAAAAAATTAATGAGAAAAGCTAACAACAATTATCTCAATCAACCAAAACAACAGTGAATCATACCTTGAGAATAGAGTTATGAAAGGGATTAAGTTAAGAGCTAAGTTAAAGGGAATTTAATTTAGAATAAAAAAAAACGGTTTGACATTAAATAGGAGGAATAACTCCCAAATAAATGAGTGACCAATGCACATTAAAAGTCTAAATTTATTGTCTTGGGTAAAATTAATATGTGAACTAATATGGACCCTTCTTTATAAGCCTAAAATATAGATTGAAAATCTTAAATATGTAGCTCAATCTGAACCATTCTTTATATCCCAGAAATGTAATTGAATAACTTAAATATGTGCAAAATACAATATTAATGAAAAGAATAAAAGAGAAATCAAACTCCATGAATCCATTGATGTTAAACAAAAAATTAAAGAGAAAAGCTAACAACAATTATCTCAATCAACCAAAAC
Source organism: Papaver armeniacum (assembly GCA_023531295.1). NCBI lineage: Eukaryota > Viridiplantae > Streptophyta > Magnoliopsida > Ranunculales > Papaveraceae > Papaver > Papaver armeniacum. The sequence goes on along the minus strand of JAJJWW010011345.1, from coordinate 49,279 downwards.
AACAGTGAATCATACCTTGAGAATAGAGTTATAAAAGGGATTAAGTTAAGAGCTAAGTTAATGGGCATTTAATTTAGAATAAAAAAAACGGTTTGACATTAAATAGGAGGAATAGCTCCCAAATAAATGAGTGACCAATGCACATTAAAAGTCTAAATTTATTGTCTTGGGTAAAATTAATATGTGAACCCTTCTTTATAAGCCTAAAATCTAGATTGAAAATCTTAAATATGTAGCTCAATCTGAACCATTTTTTATATCTCAGAAATGTAATTGAATAACTTAAATATGTGCCTTAATCTGGGCCGTCTTTTATATGTCCAAACTGTAGATCTCCGTCCAAATAGAAAAACACCATTGTCCCTTAGATGTAACTAGGATATAACCCGTGCCGTGACGGGACGGGCTTTGAGTCGTGCTACTACAGTGGCCAATAAAAAAAAAGGCAGGTGTGTTATTCCTGTTGTTCCTCTCGGCTACAGTACGACTCCACCATCAACACGTTCTAAGTAGTAAGTAGAGAGTATTCGATTCTATGTAGCACTTTTAGTTGAATGTGTATATTTCATTGTCCAGAAACGTTTCCTAAAAATTGTATTCTTTTTTCTATATTAGAACTTATATAAGTATATTTAATATCAAGATAAATGGTATAGGTTAGTCCTGTTTGGTATATATTGTAGTGGTCCTTGGACGTTAAATGTGAGGCGTGGTGATGATAATTAGGATCACCATGTCACCGTTTTAGCCACGATCCCTTCAGTGTGTCTGTGTGTCATGTATTTATTCTAGATGGCGTGCAGTAAAAATGCGAGGTCATTTCCTTTTACATTACATATGATGACGCGGGCTCATATGATCATCTACAATCACTGGTAATAGGTCTCTCCCATTTTGTATGCCTCAAGATTATACTCTGGATTCAGTATTTACTTGCCAGTATGGATGAATTCATTATGAATACCTCGCTATTTGGTGGCAGTGCACTACCCGATTTTACTTAATCCATAGTAAGTAACATGCGAACTAATCTATTCTAGAAAGTAGATACCATTACTCTTGTTGTGTTGCTCGCTCCACTAAAGAGATGTAACAAAGATACTTCTTTTCAAAGTTATTCACCAACAATGCCAAATTTTACCACTCAAATACCCAATGATAAACTAAATATAAACGATGGAAATGGAGACGGTTAGCCGTAAGCACTCTTCTTTTTCTACTCGCCATCTTTGGCATCGTGCATCTAAGTTATGGTTTATTTTCGGCTGGCATCTTCTCTATGTTCCAGTTCAATCCACCTTCTATCTGTTTATTCAACTCCATTCAAGGACTTTCATGTGGACCTGCAAAGAAGGTAAGTGAGTATTTCATCGTCGGAACACACTTGCTAGAAACTGAAAACCCCTATGTGCACGCTTATAGCTAAAGTTCATCTAGTGTTAAATGTATTTATTTTACTTTTCAAATGCCAACGTACCTCACTCATGACAGTGCATCTTGATACACCACAATAGTCCTTTCTTGACCATTATGTCAATCTTACATCATCTGTCTTTAGTTGTACCACCTCTGGTCAGTTGCTCTGTTGTAGTGGAGTGAAAAATATCTCTTCCGAGTCTATCTCACACAGTATTTCTTAGGCCTGCCTTTAGTTTTGGCCAGAGGAATTAAGATCAGCAATACTTCATGTATGATCTCGAGAACTACATCATCCAGCTTTAGGTGCTCAATCTTTTGGAGCTGATTGCCAACTTGTGATCATAATATAGAACAAATTTAGCTTGTAGTAAATGTGACAGTACCTTATGCAAACACAACCACTGGATAGTCTTCGGGCAAAAAATAGTTCTAGTTCCACCTACCAAAATATCGCATGAATTAGATAAGTTTCAAAATTCCAGATATTAGCAGTAAATTCGCATACAAAATCATTAAGTTGCAAAATCATGTATAAACTAAGACCTGAAAAAACAAAAATTGGTGATAATTATACTTATTAGGTCTACTTTTCCCAACGGATTTACCCTAAGTTTGCGTCACCAGCATCATGTTCTTCCATTGAGAACAGGGCGACCCCTACTAACTTTAAATAACCCAATCTTTCTTCCAGAGTTTTCTAGCACTTATCGTCTACCAAATGTTTCTTGCGCCTCGAGAAATAGAAAAGCATGATCAGAGATCGTAACAAATAAACTAAAAAAAGTTATCTTCGAATTTAGGTAAACAAAAAAGCAAATATAAGATAGTACTAATATTTCAGAATTATTATAAAAAATGACTGAATTGGGTAAGCAACTGGATAACAAAGACTCGTGTGATATATTATTTTAGTATAAGAAGAACTATATTAAGATAACTTAAGTCATTACACAATTCATTTCATATCCCTATTTACCAGAGTGATAATCAGGGAAGCTGTATTAAGATAACAAAGACTTGCATGATATATCGTCATCCAAACACACCAGTTTCTCTCAAAATGTACAAAACTCAGCATAGGCTTCCTTTTTAGAACAGAGTTGCATTAGATTATACTGTAGTGATCATCCCGAATGACCGATACATAGTTGAACAAACTACTAACATATCGTCTATATGAGAAAATTTTAGAAAGATTATACTATGGTGATCATCCCGAATGACCAATACATAGTTGAAGAAACGACTAACATATCGGCTGTATGAGAAAACTTTAGAAATTTTGTAAGCTAATATGGTTGTGCTAGATATGAAGTAGCCACTATAATTTCATTATAAGGAAAGTGTAATTACCAGATCTAATAGATTTCGAGTGTTGAAGCACCACTCAGTCCATAACAGTAACTTCCAACAGAAAGATCCAACGAACGATCGGTTGAATCAATGGAAGCCAAAAAGTGTATTTAGCACAAATGTTTGAAGCTATATCAACCTGTAAAAATAATCCTAAAACGCATATTAAGCTAACCTAAGATTATATCTAATGGAAAAAAATTGTGAATTTTAGGAACGACGATGCTATTTTGTACCCCGCTCTCCGCCCTGGTCTTCGCCCAAACTGATGTGGCAAGCTTAGCTGTCATAATTCACGTGATCATCTTCCTCTCTCTTTTCTATTGTTTTCTTTGTTTGTAAGGACTGAAGAAATAAAGCCTCTGTTCCTCCTCTTTCCACTGTTGTCCTCTCTTTTCTCTTAGTGAAACGGATATTAAGTATGTTGGAACCTTAAGATTTTCAATTCTTCTTAGCCACCACTGCAAATTGGTTGATCATCCATGAAAAAACATAATTCTTAATTGAAATTTTAAGATCCAAAAATCCTAATAATTCTGAATTGTTCTTTCTTTTTCTTAATGGTTATAATGCTTGTGTTCTTTAGACTTGGGGTTTACATCGGATATTAAGAGGGTTTGATTTTGATGCTACTGACAGCTATAATATATACTTTGTTCTTAATAATCGTTTCTGGCTTGATTAATAATCGTGAGCTCAATTGTTCTTGGAGTCTTGGATGGTGATTTCTCAAACCGGGGTCTCTCTTTTATTTCAATTAGGAAGAATTAACAGATAGAAATTCTATGATTCTTCGATTTTGAGAAGAATCTGTTGTTTCCAGAGAATAAAGAGATAAGAAAAAGAAGATGAGGGAGAGATTTATTGTCGATAGTAAATAATAAAGTAAGAAAAAAAAAGAAAAAAAAGTATAAACACGCGGAAGAGAAAGGGAAAATAATTCACGTGATTTTAGCTGCGTCACGCAGCCACATAGGATTGATCCATTGCCTCACCAAGAGTAATTCGCGCAGCTGCGAATCAAAACTCTAATTTTAAAGAATCCACCATGAAAGGCAAAAATAAACCAAATTTTAGCGGGATTGAGATGATTTACAAAGGAATGCGTAGAAGTGAATTCATTAGACCCAATTGAGCTTCTCATTGCAAAGTAGAAATGAAGTAACAGGTCCTGACGATTGTCAAGATTACCCAATTAGAGCCGATACGATAAATGCTACTAAAACATAGCTAACGTGAACCAAACAAAAAAAAAAAAAATCTCAGAATAACGATCAACACAAAAAGAAGGACCCATTTTTCTGATCCAACGAAGGAGCAACGCATGAATTAGATAAGTTGGAGAATTATTAATAGAAAGGAGCAGAAAGTTTTCTTATGTTTCTTTGGAGCACAAAGAAATAAAAATTGTGATTAACTGAAATGCAGATAGGAACATACCTTCACAAAAACCTTAATAATGCATAGAGGGTATGGAGAGTTTGGAATTGTTCGCAAACATGAGAATTCTTCTGTGCCCATTTTCTATGTTTGTAGATTCAGTAACGCCTCCCGCTTTGATGGAAGGTAATTACTTTCGCATTGAATCAATATTGACCTACCCAGAAGAAACGGATTTGACAGTAATGCAGATGAGAAATTGATAGGTGGAAAGAGATTAGAGCGGAGTGCTAGTGGATTGTCAAACACATTTTGGCTAAAGAAGTAAGAGGTTTTCAAGGAGTTGAGTGTTGAGAGATGTGTTACCGCGTGGGAGAGAAATAAATAATCATGGCGAATGAATCGGTACCGTTTTATATGTGACCAAACCGTAGATCTTCCGTACCTAAAGACACATGTTAGTGGTTCCATCATGACCGTCCTTTATATACTTAAACTGTATATCTTAAACTACATATTAATGGCTCAATCTGAGCCATCCTTTATATATCCGAACTATAGATGACCGTCCATATGGAAAAACACCTATCATCCTTATAATATAATATAATAATATATATATTTATATATTTATATCTTTTTTAATATATCTTTTACACAAAATATTTGCAACCACTAATTATGGTGATATGTGAATAATTTAGGTATCAAAACTATCCGAAAATAAACGTTTATAGTTTATAGATATTTTCATTTCATTCTATTTGAAAGAAAAAAATAACTAAATTAATGGTCTAAATCAATGCCTTGGTCCAAGACATTTCGTGTCGTTGTTTTTGTTATCGTCTTGGTATCCCTTTATTTGTCAAGGTGGATGATAGGTGTAGAATACACCGTATTTATTATCTAGTATTTATGCTTTCTTTGAGTTTTCTTGTAAATTATGTATCTTATGTGTGCTTTTGAGTGATCGAAACGTGAGTCATTATGAGCAAAAGAAAGAAGAAATTAGCCATTTGGAGCGTAAAGGAGCACAAAGATCAATTCACTAGCGAGTGATACTTGGAACCAAAGTTGTGCAACAAGGAGGTGAAGAATGAATCATCGGTTTCGCATAACGCGATACTGAGCAAGAAAGAGAATATGCTTGTCACTTCGTGAAACGACAGTGCCACATACCAACCGTGGTAGCCCTCATCAAAGTGGCAAAGCCAATATCAATCCCAATTCGTTAACCACACATCGGTCGAAATCCAGTTCCTTTCTCCATTTCTCTCGTACTTTCTTTGTTGTTCTTCATGAGTGAGGAGATTCACGAGATGTGGAATTAAGAAGGAATCACGAGATGAAATTTGAGTCCTGAAGTAGTGAGGCGGCGAATACTAGGTTTTGGCTGATGGAGAAGTTTTGTATGAGAAAATGGGTTAGATTGTTGTTGGAGAGGATGAAATTAGGGTTTGATTCAAGATTGAATCTGGCAATGGAGATGACGATCTTGTAAATGGAATTAATGGGATCTGTGGTTGATGATTGCCATGGGTTTGGTTCGGATTCAATGGGTAAATCAGTGATGGTGGTATCTGAGATGGGTAATTCTACAAAGGGGTTTTCTGTCTGAGTCCAATTGATAGACAAGGGTTTGAGGAATTGGTTTGATTATCAGAGCTCTGAAACTCAAAAGAATCGAAGCTTGCATCTATAAGTTCAAGGCAAACCATGAAATCAATGGTTGTTTCACAGATTGAAAGTTGTGTGGTTGTCTGAGATAGAGAAGGAACTGGTGGTGCAGAGAGGTTGAAATTGTGAAAGAAGATAATGGTGGATCGATGGGTTCTTACCCAGTTCAAGTGATGAATGGGTTTGATTGTGGCAATGAGCCGAGGAAGAGAAGAGAAGCAGCTCAGGCTGGCAATGGTAATGGAATTGAGGAGGCTAAGTATGGTGTTGTTGGGAGTTTGTTGCAGGTCTGGATTGTTGGTTGATATGCTGGTGTTGGATGTGAACTGAAGATTGTTATTGAAGCTACAAAGATGTGAAGACAATCTGGGAGAGTCAAATGGTGGAGCTGATCTTTTGCAAAGATATAATGGGAATTCTTTGGTGCGGCATTACAGAGAAATGGCGCGAGAGTATATGGCGATCTTTGGAAGTTAGGGCGATGTGTGCGGCGTTATCAAATGGAATGAATGAATGCTTAAGAGTCGATGTATGCTTGGATTGTGCAGTGAAGCGCCTACACCTGCAGAATTGGTGGTCATAGAATGGAAGAAATCGGCTGGAGCAAATATGTGTTAGGCAGAGAAGTGATGTTTGAAGAGTGGCTTTGGTGGTGGTAAGCAATGGAATGAGTTGACAGGGAGATGTTGGCAGAGTGAGTTCTTTGAAGTCGCGCAATAGGAGGCTGGGTTCTACATTGTTGTGAATTTGGATGCAAGTGCGGGGAATTGAATGTATGATCACCGGTCAAGTTATGAGCGAGAATGGTATTTAATGATGAATTTGGTGGCCCGAGTTGATATTGCAGTTGAGTCGTGATTACAAAAGAGCAGAAGCAATGGTGAAGGGTTGAGCTAAGGAAGAAGATTAAGCTAGGATCAAGCTAGTGGTGATCGCAATGAGGTTGAAATAAATGGAAGTGATGAACATGATGGCTTGGAACAGGTTTGAAGGAATTATAAATGTGGAATGAATTGGGAATTGATGTTGCAAATGCTTGTGGCGTTGAGTGAAGAGTTGATGGAGAAGGTTGAGCTGCAGCTAGAAATAATGCAGTATGCATAGCCATCTTGGCTGGACAGTGATGCACCATCTTGGTGCAACAGAACTATGGCCTGTGCAACATGGCCTAGATCTATGCAGTTAGACCCTGACTCATCTTAATTCAGCTGATTCACCCATCTGATTCACCGACCGGTGCTTGACTTTGGCCTCGACTCGAGTTGACCCTACTGCCGAGTTGGATCGTTGACCGACTTGACCCGCTGACCGGGGCCGGTGGACTTTGCCACCACCGAGATGCTTTTCCGGCGACTTTTCCTACCGGATTCCATATAATCCCGCTTTTCCGGCGAGCGTTTTTGGGGCAAAAATTCTACACGGGTTTCTCTCTCGTGGGCCGGGTGAATTTCTAACTAATGGACTTTGAAGACAAAACCTAATTTTGGAAGGAGTGGAGCTATAAAAGAGAAGACTTTTCTCAAAACAAGAATTATCTATTATCTTCTATTATTATCTCTACTTTTTCTAGGGTTTAGAACCATGAAGTCTTTTCTCTTTCTTCTTGTTATGAACTCCTTGAATATGAGTACCTAATTATCTTTTGGTTATGGAATAGTTGGATTTCACAAAGCATGATTCTTTGATTCAATATATTAGTTTTCTCTCATATTATCGTTTATGATTCACCATGAATATTATTACATGATTTGAATGCTTGTTAGTCGAGTCGCGAGTCGATTGAGTTTGCTTTCATCTCTATTGCTAGATTAGGGTTATTATACGCAAAAGTGATAATTCGGATTGCAAGTAGCATAAGTGTGATTATAGTTTGTAGTGATATATTCTTATGATCATATGTGAGTTATAACCTTTGTTAAATCGGATTAGTGCGCTTTCCACGTTCGATTGCTTTGATTGGCCTGATTTCATAGAACCTAATGCATCTAGGGAATTAAACTTGATTAGTGCTTTTACACGTTAGGTTGTTCCTTTAGGTAGAATTCATATTCGCATCTTTTAATGTGTTTGTTGATGACATGAGGAGATTTATGGGATATTCTTGCATCAAGGTATTCTAGGGTCTTTGATAAAAGTTGAGATTAAATATCAATTCTAGTTATTGTGAAAAGCATGTTAGTGAATGAAAACGAAATCCTTAACCAATATCTTCTTATCCTTGATTTGATTTGTTTGCTTATTTTCTTTATTTGTTTTATTTAGTTTATTATACAAAAATCACAAAACTACCGGTGTTATTTATAGGAACCAAAACAATTTGACAACCTAGACCTCTACGTGGGATCGATCCTTTCTTGCCCTTGCTATATTTATATTTTGAGTAGTAAGAAAGTGTAATTATATTTGTGTCTACTGACAACCTATTGGGCTTGTGTTCTTCCGCAATAGATCCATGGATATTTTTGGGGACCACGCCCTTCATTGTGCTAAAGATGTTGGAATCAAATTTCGGCATGACCTGGTACGCGACATAACCTTTGACATTTGCAACAAGGTTGGTGTGCCTGTGCTTAAAGAAGTTGACCTTGGGCTTTCGTCCGAGGATAATAGAGATTTACGCCCTGCAGATATTCTTGTTTAGAATTGGGAAAATGGTCAGGATGTTTGTATAGATGTTACAGGTGTCTCTCCTTTCACTGGGGATGGTGTCCGTACTTTTGTTCCAGGCCAAGCTATCTCTAATGATGTTTTGCGCAAACGCAACAAATACTTGGCTCAATGTGTTTCCCATGGTTATGGCTTAGGTGTTTTAGCCTTTACTACGTACGTGGGGGGAACTTGGGGAAGATACTCTGTGTTTTTTTTAAGAGGTTGAAGAATTGCCTTGTCAGTAATGATGTTAGTCGTGGTATAGGTAATTTTCTTTTCCATAGACTAGGTATTGCTATTCAGAAGGGGGTTGGAGCTCAGCTTGTTGCTAGGCTACCAACTAAGGTCTTGTATGAGTCCATCGACTGATTTTGTTTCTTTCCGGGTAGAAAGTGTTATAAGAAATTAATAAGTTCTTAAACATAATTTAGTTCCTAAACAGTGTGTAAAGATACCCAAAAATATGAAATATATCTTTCATACAGAAATATTTGTAACCACTAATTATGGTGGTAAATGAGAATAATGTAGCTATCCAAAACTACAGAATTACTAAAGTTTCGTATTATGGTGGTAAATGAAATAATGTTGCTATCCCATCAAAAATTTATCCATGTTTATCCCGAAAACCGAGATTTTTTTCTTTTGAAAATTTCGTAGATGCTCTCTCTATGAATCACTCGAGCAAAGGTAAGGTCTCATCGTTTTTGTGATGTTATATCGGTTAATGATGATTTTTGATCTACAGATGTTGTTGTACTCTTCTCGCTATATTGATGTAGATGAATACATGAGATAATGTCGTGTATTGATAAGGTGATAAAATTTATTTTATTTTTGATCATCTATTAATATTTTATTTTGGTGTAATTAGTAGTTGTAACATTCTAAAACTTTCCCTAGTGCTTTCACCCTGTTGCCCTTCGTTGTTCAGAGTGCCTTTATCAATTTCCTGTTGCTAAAAACTTAAGTTTGGGTGTTCCAATATATGTGTAAGCTCTTATCCTATATATATCTGGTTGCCTTGATAAGTCTCCATGCAGTGCGACACATGTCAAGATTTCTTAAAAAAAAATTGTCCATGCAACTAGACACATATACTAATTATAAACAGGTCAAGGGTGTTTTGGTAAGAAACTTCAATTTTCTTCTCATTCTGTTTATTTCTCTTCCCTCGTCTTTCCCCTAACTCTAAAATCCGAGTGAATCATTGAGAGTGAAGGCAGACGAATTAATAAAAGTGTTTGTTGATATAGATATCTGAATTGACGTAATTGACGTAGCGTGGAGGTAAGGAGTTATTCTCTAGATTTCGAATTTCAAACTTTTTCCCAAATGGGTTCTGCAATATCTAATTGGGGTTGTGTTAAATGAATTGAAGCTTCAAGAATAAGGATGCAAATGGATAATCTTTTCGTGGATAAAGCGATTAAGGTAGAGGTTTTTCTTTCCCTTATTTTCTTCATGTTAATTCCAAATTCTTGTATTTCCATTAAATGGGTATTTAGAATTTCCCTTCAGCTGTGATATTATGAATCATGATTGTGAAATTAATCAAGTCCTCTGTATTGTTGATTTAACCCCTTCAAAACCGAAACTAAAAGTGTTCCTTCCATGTTTTATTTGACTTTTTGAAACATCTATGTACCTTATTACTTTGTTTACCAATTTTATGTTAAAGAGGAGTTTCCTGGATTTCCAACAATACCAAATTTGCGGAGTTTCGTTTTGTAACGAAGTCGGTATGAATTTTCAAGTAACGACGGTCATAACTGGAATTTTCTGAAGAAGTTTTACTTCCCTGTTTTTCACGTGAGTTTTGACCCAGAAATAAACCTTGTCGTTCTTGCTTCTTATTTTTATGTTAAAGAGGAGTCTCTTAGCTTTCCAACAAGACCAAACTTCCCTAATTCCGTCGCCTAACGAATTTTGTATAAATTTTTGATTTAAGACTCCCGAAACTGAATTTTCTGAAAACGGGATTCCGTGTGCTGTCTTGATGAGTCTTTTAGTCACAACTATAAACCTTATTGTATTTTCTCATAAATTTTATATGATAGAGGGACTTCTCAGCTTTCAAATGAAACCAGATTTGCCTTGCTCCATTTCCTAATGATTTTTGAATGAATTTTTAACTAAAGACTATCAAAACTGCAACTCCTAAAAACGTGATTTCTTCCCTGTTGGAGACTTTTGGGTACAGCTAGGAAACTCTTTACTTCTTCCTATTATTTTTATGTTAGAGAAGGGTCTCTAAAGTTCCCAACGAGACCAAATTTACGTCATTTCATCTCGTAATGAATTTTAAATGAATTTCGGAAGATGGGTATGCGAACTGAAATTTTGTGTGAACCCATTTCAGATATCTATATCGTAAAATTGTTGTGATGCTCATGTTGACACGACTCCTTTGTTCGGATTTCATAGGCTTTCCTTCCTCTTTACCATTTGAGTATCAAAGAGAGTTTTACAAGTTTTATTGAGGAATCCGGCGCTTTTATGGGATTTTGCTCTAATGAATGAATGGGTAGTTTTGCTCCCTGATTTTGATTTGTTTCCCTTCTTGTTTTCTTTTCCATACCCATTGTCTAGGAATTATTTTACTTTTTCCTCACCAACTTCCCTCGGCAGCCAAGGATAAGTTAACTTTTGTTACTTTGGAAATGTAAGAATTCTTCATAGTCTACAAGGATTGTGAGAAATGCTTTACTTCTTGTTTTGCATATTGGTTGGTAGCCTTTATTACCTTTTTTTTTTTTTTCAGTTATTTGATTTCGTGCTTCACGTTAAGTGATTCGCGCTCTCATGTAAAATATAATTTACAAATTATATGATTGCTGCCAATGCATTTGTGTCAGCTTGTAGTTATGGATTTGCGAGTTTGCATAACTTTCTTTGTGGATGTTCCTTCATGACGACGGATTTGTTCAGAACTAGTGGACTCTACTTTAAGACCGTCAGGCCCTCTGGCCCCCTCCACTCACGAGTGGCAACCCGGAAGACCGTTAGCTGTAACGGTGGCTGGTATCCAGAACTACCCTGACGTTGGCACTGGCCTTTGTAATGAGTAGAGTAATTTTATCTGATTTTTTTTTTAATGAATGGCAGCTTACAAATGTTTGTGAACAAATGCTTTACATTTACTTATGAATTTCATATTCTAGTTTTATGCTCTATGGATGCTTCAAGATTTTGGCATTTTATTTGTATCTCTTTTGGCGCTCGATTATCGTTATATCTCCTACTGGGCTGTGGGCTCATCCCGTTTTGTTTTGTTTTCCCACAGAGTTAGGATTTATTCTGGAGCAGCAAGCTACAAGAAGCTTGCGGCAGCGAAGCTAAAGACGCAAAGTTGGTATTTATTTTGTCGTCCTTATATATATGTATATATCATGGCATAATAACAAATGGGCTGTTCTCGGGGTGTTTGGCATTGATGCTAAGTTAGTTTTGATTAACTTCATATGTTGAAAATCTTGTACAGTTGAATGCTAGTTTTGTACAAAACTTTCATGAGTATTTTGGATGTAGAATTGTATAGTTTATTCCATGTATTATTGGAGTTGGGTGTCAAAGTTTCCAAAATCAACTGCATTCGCTCTAATAAAAAGTTTTCTGTTTCAAATGTTAAGCATTTCTTTATGATTCTTTTCTTTCTAAGTAAACCCTTACCATTGAGCCTTTCCCTTTTAAGAAAATGTATTCATTTTGTTGTTGTTTTTTTGTAGACATGTATTTACGTATTGTTTTAGACTTCCGAGTGACAGAGCGGGAGGTTTGGCCATGTTGGATGGGTTGAAATGCGACCCATTCGAAGGGAGAATTTACCGGTCTGTTACAGTAGTTGTTTGTATGCATTTTTTTTTGGGGGGGGGTTTACATATGACTTTTTTTTTGTTACGAAATAATTAGATATTTTAAATATGATTAACAACTTTGATAGCCAGGTTTGGATATTGATATCGGTTATTTTAAACTGATTAAGGTTTGGAAACTGATATCGGAACGGGTAAATAACTAAACACAATTCTTAGTTGGTTAACCCTAACCTTTTTCTTTTCTTCATGTTCTACTCCATATTACTTCTGCTCCGGTTTCTTCTCAATTCTCTTTGTACGGATTTTTTATTTAGGTTTTATTTTCACTATTGACCTGATTTGGAGTTATTAACTTTTGATTTATGTCACTTTTTAATTTTGGAGCCTAGAATCTCTCTGGACTGGGTCAAGTTGGTATGTCCCAATCCTCGCTGATGTTATTAAGATATTTCATTTTCTAATAACATAATGACTTTTTAGTTTTTTGTATTTTCTATAATGGTTAGATTTTTGTTCTATTATTATTACAACTAACTAAAACATTTTGCAGAGCACGATTGTATATTAATAATGCGCCACTACAACAAGGTTTCTCCTAATTTACTAATGGTATGAAGGCATGATAGAGGTGAAATCTACATTTATTGTATTTTTTTTCTATGTACGATGGATAACATTAGTAACCATTTTTTTCGCCATGGAATCCGTGTTAATCTGCGCTATCTTATGGATTTGGATTCAGGACATCGTAGATGATTAATATTATGGCCGCTTATGGGTATTCAGTCCCGTTTTATAACTTTTGTTCCACTTAAATCTCTCTTTTGCAGCTTTGCTTTTCTTTGTGTTGGGATCATGATGTCTAAACCGTCACGAAGCATTCTAAATATAATTGGTTTTTTCATCCAGAATTTCCAACAAACAACGTAAGTATCAGTAGAGTTCATAGAATGTGACACAAGGCTAAACAATTGACTACCATCTATAAAGAACATAGATCCCCAATTTTCATATTTTTTGAAGTGGATAATTGCCTCTTTGTTTTCTGTTTGCTCTTCTTTAAAAGATTGATATGATAGATAGGTAAGTTTTTATGGATATTTGCTACATATATCCAGATTGTTATGCTATGATTGATAGGTAATTTTAAGCTATCTTGGTGATAGCTCAAAGATTTTTTTAGGTAATGGATCTTGGAACTATGAAGGAGAAAATTTGTTAGAGTGGGCCTTTATAATTTCTTGATGCAAATAAGAGTACATGATCAGTTTCTTTTTAGTTATTTTGTGAATCAATTTTTTTTTCCCATTTGTTTATATTAATGGTACCTGTTGCGGTTGCAGGGAGGTTCATCTTTTGTTTTTCTCCTTTTTGGTTGGTGTTTGTTTGTTGTTAGATGGCTTGGTATGCTTTTTTAGCGGTCTCAGTGTCGGGACTATGAATCGTACATTGATCACAAATGAGGAGTCAATGTGAAATAAAAAAAAACTACACGATGTAGAATTAGTGACACCTTAGTAGTTTGAAAATATTAATTGGATGCAATATGAAGTTTATTGAAATGGTTTTATGTGATTATATACAGTAGGATTAATTAGATGGAATGATATTGGCACACACATTTTGTCTAATTTTGAAATTTATTCATCTAATCATATGCAAATAAATAAGCAGGATGTTATTGTAGTTGGGCCACAACATCATCGACATTGGAATGGGCAATGTTAGAAGTAATCAAGATTCCAGAAATTTTGAGGAAGGCTTAAGAAAAGTTGGATGAAGTATAGGCAAAAACAACATCGTGGAAGAATCTCACATGAACCAGCTGCCTTACTTGGAAGCGTGGTTAAGGATACTTCTAGGTTGCATCATGCAACACCCAGATATGGTATTTTAATTTAGTTTTGTCATGTCAGGTTGATTTTGATGGCGTGGGTACCAAAATACACCACCAACTTTTTCTTAGGAAACCACCAACTTTTTCTTAGGAAACCTGTATGGACAAATTTAAATACGATTCTGAGAGTTCAATTTAATGAATCTAAATCAAGGAATAATATTTAGAGTTATATCTCTTTCCCTCACAATTAGAACGTTTACAGAACCATGTTCGTGAACCTAATTATATGTGAGAGTTCTTGGACGATCTCAAAAATCAATATCCAAGAATCAATCAAGTTGTAGCCAACAAACAAGGATGGATGTATCTACTTGATTGATTTACGTACAACATGTGATATTTCAATTATAAAGATCTACAATATGATGCAGAAAAAAAAATAACACAAACATCAAAAAATTTGATAACGAGGAAACCGAAAATGTAAAAAAAAAAACCTGAGGACCTAGTCCAGATTTGAACACCAAACTGTATTAAGCCGCTACAGACACTAGCCTACTACCAATTAACTTCAGACTGGAATGTAGTTGAGACTCACAACAATTCAGTTACGTGTTCCTTAGCCTCTTCATTCCCAGCTTGACTCTGCGCAATTGATTGCCTTAGCTGACGTCACACCAACTAAGAGTTTCTTCAACTTAATTAAAGACTTTAAACCAATCTGCCTCCCACTAATAAGCCTATTTGTGTGATTTCCTTTTTGATTGTAGATCAAGGTGATACTGGAAATCGATAACAATAGACAAAGTCTAGCTAACCTCAAAATCCAGACTTATGCTTCCCGAAGAGCAGCCTAGATTATTATTCACCTCACGAGTATTAAACCTGTGGAATCACTAAGTCTGAGACGAAGAGAATTTTGCGATTTTTATCTATCTTGTTCGAGTGAGAAACTCAATAATCCAACAAGATCAGGATACACAAACTATCAAGATAAGAAATAGTTGGACCTGGCTTCACAAATCCAGAAGGGTTCTTTTTAGTCGCTAAACCCTAGAAGGGTTTGAAGGAGAGGACGACTCTAGTTACAACTAGGACACACAAAAGTAGTGTCGGGATTCAAAGATCCCAGTTGTGAGAAGTTCCCCTTTTATAGACTTTCAAAGTAGGTTGCTTTAGGTTTAAGCTAAGATAGCTTTGGAACCAAGCAAAAAATATCCACCGTTAGATGAATCTTTGAAATGAGATTGGCATATCAAGATATACACTCTGGTTAGGATGAACCATAACCGAACCGTGTACAAAGACATTGTTCATAGGGGGTTAGTCGAAACTAGCCGATTGAACTATAAGCTTAATCATTTTCATTAACACTTAAGACTTTAAGTTTGAGTCACAACCATAAGTTATAATGTGATCAATCATGGCTATTGTGTCTTTAGAGATTTATTCAAATGTTAATTATCTCATAGAAATAAATTTATGTGCATTTGAAAATATTCGATATGGCAAGTACGTGTACCAGGTACGTGTACTCTTCCTTGTTGGTGACTATTTTTGTCATGGTACATGTACCGGGTATATGTACTTTTAAGACAAAAACGATTTGGGAACTCACGGAAATTTTCCGGTTTGCGTACCAGGTATGGATACCACACCGGTTGCAGAACCAATAGTTCTTTTACGGTATGCATATATAGTATGCGTACAATTCCTGGTTCACGATCAATAGAGTTTTTAAGGTATGAATACCGGGTATGCGTACCTAAAAGTTGTTGTCGACTATAGATACATCGGTACGTGTACTGAATATATGTACTGCGACTCCGAACCTATGACAGTTCTCCCAGTATGTGAACTGGTATGCATATTTTCCTGTATCCACATTTACAGTTGTTTTATATTTCTCTCTAAATCAATTTGAAATATTCTCAAATAACATCAATGACACATATCAATGTTCCAGGTATTTCGAATGATAATCTTGAATCGCGATTTAGATTATGAACAATATATTGTTCTTAACCCAAATTCATCAAGTATTAACAAATGTTCATTAAAGTTAGTCATATATATTTCGAGACAAATTACCAAGATAAACTTTACTCAAAATTCTTGATATGCTTACGATAGTCTAATTAGTTATGTGACAACGTCTCATAGATAGAAAGATGAATAACTTGAAAAATAGGTGGTTCAGTCTTCACTTACCTTTTTGTTGAATAAGTTCTCCAAAAGCTTTGGTTGATCTTCGACTTCAAACGGTAGATCGCAGTGATGTTCGATTCTCAACTACATCTTCTATCCTAATCCGAGACTTAACTAATAATAGAACAGAAATCAAGATATAGTTTTGATCAACCAAATTTTTTTGACAACAAGCTTGATATTGAAACACTTGTGAGTTCGACAGAATAGTGCTCTAACAGATTCCTCTGGGTTAGGTATACCGCATGCGATAAATGTATACATGGAAACCAATAACTTTTTTCCTGGTATTCAACATTTATCTGCTGACCCAAAATCCATAACAATATATCTATCTATCTTATCTAAAATGCTAGATCAAGGTAGCGAACATAGGATGGTAGCCTTAAAATTAAAGGAGAGGTCCAAACGAGGAAAGGCACACGGTGGATGCTTATGCACTTAGAGACGAGGAAGGGCGTAACAAGCGACAAAGTGCTTCGAAAATTTGAAAATAAACATTGATTATGAGATTCCCGAACAGACTTTCCAACTGTTGTTAAATCCATGAACAGGCAAGAGAGATAACATGGTGAACTAAAACATCTTAGTAGCAAGAGGAAAAGAAAGCAAAAACGATCTCCGTAGTAGTGGCGAGTGAAATGGGAGCAACCTAAACCGGCCCGACTATTATTTTCTCATACCAACTCAAATATTAACTTATTGGTTATTTATTTATTCCATATATGCAAGAAACAGACCCATCTATCGTACGGGTGACAAACTAGTAATGAAAACAAGACATGGAAAGCCACTTTTACTAGTGGAAAATCTGGCTTTGTCTAAGATATTTGACTTCTAGTCAATATTGCGTTGATTTGATAATTAGCTTTTCCCCTGTAAAAAAATATTTTTTGGAGTTTAAATTTCCATATTGCCATTCAAACGTGCAGATGGTATGAGAACTCCATTAAGGTGATATGTGTTGCGACTTTAGTGATCATCTATTAAAGAAGCTCTTTCTTTACAGGATATGCCGACCATTTTTTATATCCGAAGAACAACTACTTGCAATAGTTTCGAACTTCAAAGGATATAGAGGTGATGTACTTAAGCCGAGATACCAATAAGAGGGAAAAAAGATATCCTTCGGCTGCCATTTTCAAAGATCAACACGAGGCAGATGACATGTTTCGAAATATCTATGGCGAGTAAGTAAAGGATATCTAATATCTTAGTTTAACCTAAGAATGGGTAGAGTGCCAGTGGGTAGTGGCTGTATTTGTATATGTTCGTAAAATGGTTAGAGATGATGATAGTCCTGTAGTTTAAAATGGTTAGAGATATACAAAAGGTTACAATACTACAAGAACAACTCCAATACTTAATAATCAACACAATAATACTTAATAATTAACACATTAGTTTTATATCTTCCAACAATAGCCACTGTGTACATGTGTTTATAATTAATATAAAAAATAGCGTAACTTGCATCTCTAATCTAATTAATTCCATGGAGAAAGAAAATGTAGCAGATTGTATAAACAAGCTAATTACCTCAACTGATTGATTTTCTGGTAATACTTCTGCATCCTATTGCTTTTCTTCTACTTCTACTTCCATTTTAGTATTTCACATTAGGGATCAAATTAACAATCCAAGTATCTGGATCTTAGCTAGGGTTTATTATTTTTTTATAGGGGAAAGCTTATTTTAAATCCACCCAACGATGACCCGAAGTCAAATAACCTAGACCGAAGTCAGGTCTCCCTCTAGTAAAAGTGATTTTCCTCTTATTAATTATCTTTTCTTGAGTCGCTGAGAGGGGGCTCTGAGGATCGGGAGAATACTGATTTAACTCCGTTCCTTCTCCGATTTTTCAATCTTCAATCATCAATTTCTTCTGCATGTCCATGATCGAAGTTGGAAAAGCTTAATCCGCTGTTGTTTTAAGATACCCTATGTATGGATCTATATCTCTAGCAATCGATTCTTTATTTTTCGTTTTAATCCTTCTAATCTTAGGGCGAGCCTACAAGCCGGGATAAAACTGGGATCACACATTTGCGTTAAAATCCATCAAAACTCTTGTTTTCTTCTTCTTTCCTAGTTTATCAATCGCTTTTCAAACTGATTTACTCATTTTTTTTCTCTGATTTTCTAAGACCGTTGTTTCCCTATTTCTTAAAATAGTTCTCCTGTTATTATCCCAATTTTAATCAATTTATTAGTCTTAACTATTCATCTTTCTTTCTTTAATTTGCCCCTATTTTAGTCTCCTGATCTTATAATTATCAGCAGTTCACTATGTTTTTCTCTGGATATTATATGTTTATAATCATGTGTTTTTTTTCCTTCTATTTCAGGGGAAAGATGGTTGGAGCTGATGCTTAGTGGAGGCCAAATAAGGTCAGTTGTTCTCTTTCGAGAAGTGCTATGGGAAATTATTTTCTCAATTCAAATTTCAGGCATGGCAACGAAGTTACTGTTGATACAATTAAGGATCTTTCAGATCCTCACAACATCTTATTTAAAACTAAGATCTTATTTGTCTTCAGTAATACTATATCTCAAAACATCTTTTTATTTTCCTTGTTGACGTCTGTGAATAAAAGTAAAGGAAATTTATGTACCTACAAAGATGCTCACAGTAATTCCAGAAAACTTCTACTCTGGATCAATGAGTGTTCGTTTATCTTTATGAATTGGACTTGTGATGGTAGAAATGTTGAATTAATGATTTCTACTGGTGGTCTTAGAACCTATGTCACGAAAAGAGAAAAGGGAAGATATCCATCAAAAAGAAAAAAGAGAATGAAAATGAAAATGATCTTTATTGAGAAAAATAATGAAGAAAAAGTTTGTAAAGTTTATGGATTTTACAATCATGGGGAAAAGGAAGTCATCACAATGGATAGTTTGAGGAAAACAACAAAAAGAAAATCTTCAATTCAAGTCATCACAAATAAAAGCAAAAGGGGAAGATACGAAGAAGTTTACAGTAGAGATAAAATGTTAAAAATGACGAGAGTTAAAAACCAGAGAGAAAAAGAAAATGGTTGGAATGTAAACCAGAGAGAAAAAAAGATGGTTGGAAAGTAGGTGATGGAAATAGTAAAAAGGTTCTTGAGGAAATTGCTAAAAGGGTTAGTGAGAAAGGTCAGAAAAGGAAGGAAATTTGTCTTAATGATATGGCTGGTGTTTATAGGAAGAAGAGAAATAAAATTAAGGAATTTGTTAGTATGGAAAATCTCAACAATCCTTTTGAGACATTCTCTAGTTGGGTTAATAGCACTTCTAAAAGGGGAATAATATCCTGGGAGGCCAATGTTGAGCATCATAGAAATACCATCTATCCCCTGGAGCCGTGGCTTTCTAAGGTTTGCAAATGTTATAGTCATTTTGATCTTAAAACTCAAATCATAACTTTTATCTCCATGAGTTTAATTTTTAAATGTTACCTAAACTGCTTTACTTTATTGCTGGGATGCACGGACGCGCGGGATTTGGTGCAGTGTCGCGTCGAGTCCGCGTCGTAGGCGCGTCCCCGATGCGTCAGACGCGAGGTGGACACTAGGTTGGACGCGTATTCTGGTGTGGGACGCACATTTTTCATTACTCAAAAATTAATTGCTGGTGAAGAGTTTCGAACAACCTACCTGTAACTCTTTACCCTGACCACCAGACCATTGTACCAGCGCTGTTTTGTTGATATTGTTTGTACATATTTTGAGTTTACTCAGATTTACATTATTGTACTCATTAATTATTAAGATTAATTACATCCTAGTTTAGATTTTCTTAACATTTACATATTATTTACTTTTTTGGACATGAAATTTAACTTGCATATATCTATAATATTTTATATTTATATTTATATATACGTGTCCGCGTCCAAGTATTTTCAGTATTTGGTCGTGTCCGCGTCAGCGTCGTGTCGTGTCCGCCTCACATCGTCCGTGTCCATGCAACCCAGCTTTATTGCATTTTAGCATAATGAATCATCTTTTAAAAAGTACAGCCAAATACGTTATATTATACGTGAACTGCTTCATAAATACTTTGCTTCCTTTCAATCAATTTATGTATTTTTCTTATGTTTTGACGGATGATCGAGCTGTGGGATATGACTTTAAGGTATTATCTTGGAACCTGCAGGGTATTAGATCATACTTAAAACAAGACCACCTAAATTTTCTCAACAAAACCCATAATTTAGATATGATTTTCTTATCTGAAACAAAGGTTCAAAATTCTGTTGTAGAAAAAGTTTTTCGTAGGTTGCAGGCGAAAGATTGGTTCATCATTCCTTCGATTGGTAGATATGGAGGATTTGCAATTGCTTGGTTTTAGGGAGTTTCCGCAAACCTTATCTCTTTTAAAGATAATGTTTTTAATTTCCATGTTATAAAAGATAATTTGTGTGTCAATATTTCTTTTATTTATGGTGCTCTAAACAATAACTTGAGAATGAATCAGTGAGATTTTATCACCAGTTTTAGTGATCCTAATACTCCTTGGGCTATAATAGGAGACATGAATTTTATACTTCATAAGGATGAAAAGGAAGGAGGTAATGGGACATCCTCTAGTAGCTTATCTTATGTTTATAGCTGTATACAGAACCTAGGACTAGTAGATTTAAATTTCATTGGATTACCATTTACTTGGACCAATAAGAGAACAGAAACCAGCATATTCAGGAAATAATAAATCGTGTTATTGTGAATCACAAATGGTTGGAATTTCTCTCAAAATCTAGTACAAAACATCTAACTAGCATTGTATCAGATCATGCACCTATTATGCTAGAAACTATACCTATTAGTGAAAAGGGAAATAAGCCATATAGGTACATGATATGTTGGATAGAAGTATAAAACATAAAACTTATAATAATACTATAATCAAGTCTATAGAAGAAAGTAAAAATAGAAACTGCAATATAAATGGTTTGCTTAAAAAAATGGAGTATGACTTAAGACTTTGGAATAAATCAGAATTCATAAACATCTTCAAAAATATATCAAACATAATAGCAGAAATTGATACTGAAATTAGTAAACTGTATAGTATGGAAGTGAAAAAATAGAATAGAATACCTACAAAATGAACTTAGTTCTTGGTATGAAATAGAAAAATATACTGGAGTCAACATGTCAAGGAAAAATGGACTAAAGAAAATGACCATAATACGAAATTTTTTCATCAAAATGCCTCAGAAAGGAAGAGAATTAACAACATTTATACTACCAGAGATAACAAAGGGATTTGGGTAGAGGGTCAAAAAGAGGTTTTTGATCACATAACAAAACATTTTAAGGAAATAGCCCAAACTAGTGATAACAATATTGATTCTTTATTTAGTAATATTATAGAAAAAGGTAAGCCAAGATGAAAACATTAAATTATGTTCTATACCAGATAAAGATGAGATTAAAGAAGCTTTATTTTCTATGAATTCTTGGGGGGCACCTGGACCTGATGGGTTTCCCCCGGGTTTTTACCAACATCATTGGGATAATCTAAGTGATGAAATTGTAGACTGGGTTCAGAAAGTCTTTAAAGATAAAAGCTCTGAACAAAAGGCTAATCATACTTTCGTTACTCACCGAAAAATAAAACCCCTAAGATTCCTAATGATTTTAGGCCTATTAGTTTAAGCAATGCCCTTTACAAGATAGTTGCAAAGCTTATCTCAAATAGGATGAAACCTTTATTAGATAATCTGATATCTCAAAATCAATCTGCTTTCATTCCAAAAAGACAGATAACTGACAATATTAAAGTAGCTCATGAAATTCTACATACTATGAAAACAAGCAAAAGAGAAAATGGTAATATGGCTTTGAAATTGGATTTGTCTAAGGCCTTTGATAGATTAGAATGGAACTTCATTATTAAGATTCTAGAACTTTTAGGTTTTTCTAATGATTTATGTGATTTAATTCATGCATGTATTTCTTAGTATCTTATGTTGTCCTTGTAAATGGAATTCCAGGTGAAACTTATTTCCCCTCTAGAGGGATTAGACAGGGGGATCCTTTATCCCCCACAATTTTTATTATTTGTATGGAAGCATTGTCGAGATTATTATTATATGCTGAAAATGTAGGAGATATCTCAGGTGTTAAAGTTACAAGAAATGGTCCCTCTGTTTCACATTTATTTTTTTGCTGATGATTCTTTTCTATTTACTTCTGCTACCATAGTGCAGGCTATAAATTTGCTTAAGTACCTGAAAATATTTAGTGAATCCTCGACTAGCTTATAAATTATCAAAAATCAGGAATATGTTTTAGTAAAAAAGTTGAAAATAAACACTGTAAATTACTGGCTAGGATCCTTAGAGTAAGTAGAATCACTAAAACTGACACTTATCTAGGTACTCCTCTTTTCTTTAATAGATCAAAAAGTCTTAACTATCAAAACATGCTAGATAAAGTTTACAATAGAGTTCAGGGTTGGAAAGCAAAACTTCTATCACAAACAGGTAGAACTACTCTGATTAGTTCAGTCACTAGTGCAATGCCCTTATATCAAATGATGTGCCTCTCGTTACCCGCTAAAACTTTAGATAGGCTTAATGCCCTTCAACATGATTTCTGGTGGAAAAAAGATAAGAAAAATAGAGGAACTTATATAAAAGCTTGGGATGATGTTTGTATTAGCAAAGAATATGGGGGATTAGGTCTTAAAAACCCTCACAAATTTAATCTAGCTCTTTTAAATATACTGGCTTGGAGACTTTTAGAAAACATTGACAAACTATGGTGTATAATCTTAAAATGTAAGTACTTTCCAAAAACCGACCCTTTAAATTATAAAAAGAAATCAGTTAGGTCCTGGATATGGACAAGTATTTGTAGAGGATTAGATATTATTAAGGAAAATCATGGCTGGGAAATAGGCAATGGTGAGAATATAAATCTGTGGAATGATAGGTGGCTACCGAATGGTAAATATCTCAAGTCTAAAACAGACTGTCCAAACTTTCAGTTTCAAAAAGTCTCTGAAATTATAGATAACAACGGTAATTGGAACAATAATCTGATAGACCAGTTGTTTGACAATAATACCATTAAAGAAATTAAATCCCTTGAACCCTATGCTAGCATTGATGGTAAAGATCATATTAGATGGTTAGGAACTCAAGATGGTTGTACCTCAGTAAAATCAGCTTACAATTATATTTCTAATAAAAACCAAAGTTATAGAAAAGTCGAATGGAAATCAATCTGGTTGCTAACTGTTATGCCTAAAGTCAAAATATTTCTTTGGAAAACTTTGAGTGATTGCTTTCCAGTTAGAGAAATCTTAGGAAAACATGTTCCAATAGATACTCATTGTCCTTTATGTAATAGTATGACAATATAAAGTGTAGAACATTTGTTTACTAAATGCATCTTCTCTGAAGCTATTTGGAGGGGTCTTTCCCTCACTACTGTTTACTCCCTCCGTCCCTAATTAGATGAGCTACTTGTAGTTTGCACAAATTATAAGGCAATGAGGAAAGTGGAGTATATTTAAGTATTTTTTATAATTATACCCTTATAGGCAAGTAAAATTTAAAAACGATTTATCTCTTAAACTATACCACGGTTTTTTATAAACTTTATACCGTTGAAAAGCATTTTAAAACACCTACGCAACGAATATAAACATGACTATCAAATTATACATATTTCTTATAGAAAAAATAATCAATTAAAAGGGTAGTTTTAGAAATATCCCCTTGGTTAGTGAAATAGCTCATCTATTTGTGGACAAAACTAAAAACCAAATAGCTCATCTAATTAGGGACGGAGGGAGTATTATAAAGCTGTCAATATGAGCTACAAGGATTGGTGCTTAGAATGGTTAAAAGATAGAGACCAAAGAGATGCTTTTGCTTTTATCATTTGGCATATATGGAAGTATAGATGTAGAGTTGTGTTTGATAAAGTTAAACCTTGTCCAGAGAAACTAATTGCGCAAATAAAAAAAGATCTTATGAGTCTTAAAAACAGCCACTCTAATGAAGTCGAAAAGAAGGAAAAAGCTAAATGTGAATGTCAACACCCAAATTGCAAAATGGGTCAAGTAAATACTGATATGAGTCATAATACTATCTTCTTTGATGCAGCTTATCAAAAGAAAACATGTAAATTTGCTTATGGTTTAATCAAAATGAACAGTAATGGTATCATTTGTTACTTTGCAGGAGGATCTGGCAGTTGTTGTAGTTCCAATGAAGCTGAGGCAAGAGCATGTAGAGAAGCTACCAGATGGGCAAGAAACAACGGAATAGATAATTTAATATTCCTCAATGACAATCAAAGTATCGTAAATAATATGAAGAACATGATTTTTGCTGTAGATTGGAGTAGTAAAGCCTATTTACTTAAAGCGATGGAAGACAAGAAATTTTTTGCCAAGTCTTCTTTCAACTATATAAATAGAAATTGTAATTACCTTGCTGATAAACTAGCTAAATACTTGATTAGGTTCAATGGTATTGTAATAGACTCTAAAAACTTGCAAGATCAGAGCAAAGCTAGCTAGATAGCAAAGCTCAGGCCTATTCCTATGCACATGCCAAAAAAATGGTGTTTGGCATGCCAGGTGGCATGCCAAACCATTTGCGCCACTATGGGGAAACCGCTGAGCGATCGAATCCCTAGCGAGCGATATTCATAATATCTCCAGCGGTAAAGACTTTATCGCTCTAAATTCACTATATCGCTGTCGATATAATCAATATCGCCACCGTTCGAGTTTCTGACGCCTATAAATACCGCAACTATACTCCCACCTCTTCTAAACTCTTCTCAATTCTTCTTCTGAAAATCACTGATTTTCTTTAAACTTTTGTTCTAAAACGATTATCTTAAACAGATATATGGAGAGAAAAAAAAGAAACAAAAAAGGGAAAGTATCTACTAGTACCCCAGGCAGTGGAGTAAGTTTTGTTGTGGATACAAATTATGAGTTTAATAATGTTAGACTAGTAGCCGGTGAAGGTGTATTCTCTAATCGCCTTTCTGATAATGAGAGGCGATGTAACGCTATACATCTAAGAGGTGGATGGACTGAGTTACATACAATTTTTCAATTACTTCCTCCTGCTGTTCAAGAGAGAGTGAGAAGATATCCTTCGCGACATCTATATCAAATACAACCTAGAAACCACAGGACTCAAGGGGTTCAAGTTATATTAGAACGATGGTGGAAGACTACAAACACGTTCTTTTTCAAGGACTTTGAATGCGGTAAGTCAGTATTTTCTAGTAATTTAATTTTTAGATTATGTGTTTTGTTTCATAAAAATCAACAAATTCTAATTATGAATAATTATTGTTAATAGGAGTTACACCGATAGATTTATACATGTTAACCTAATTCCATGCCAAGGGAACTTACTTCCATTTAATAGGATCAAGTGGTTATCGGAAGATAGATGGAAAGAAAGACTTCCTTTATACTCAAATGAATTAGGAGGAAATCCTACACATAGACAATTAAAAGCGTATGGGTTGAAAAGTTTTTTCCAAATAAGTTATCTTTGTAAGAATTAATGAAAACAAGGCAAATTGTAATCAATATTTGATCCCCCACCATTTTGAGGAGCTAGAACGTCTTGTTTGTATTGTGGACACTAGGCCAATGTCTGTTTCAAATGCTAGCTCGGTAGTGTTAATTGGGTTTCTCAAGCATTAGAAGATTTAGAGCAAGCACCAACATATGATTGGGGGACTGCGATTTTATTAGAGATTTACATTGCCCTAAGTGATAACTCGACGTGTGATAAAGATAGTTTTAATGCTTTTTGGGGAGTTCTGGAGGTAAGAACCAATCTTTTTCACATTATGTATTTATTTGTCATTTTCATATGGAAAAGTTATTAACCCGTTGAATGTTATTATTTTCGGTATTGGTGGTATACATATTTCCGTGTTTCGAACCTTGTCTTAAGAATTATACGAATGTATTTCCGATCATACGGAAGTATGATTCGAGAATCGGAAGAAGCTGCATTTGAAGATGGTCAACATGTCGCTATTGTTCATAAGATTCAAGAATTGAGTAGAACAAGCCATAACCTTATCTCATAGCCATATGAAGCGAAGACTGAGTTCCAAGAAGAACTAGGTCAGGACAATGGTAGAGTTAAGCCTTAGAAGGATGGTGTTATACAGCCCAATTTCTGAGAAGGGTGTTTGGTATTATGGTGAAAGACAGCTTTCTTCTCATTGCAAGGAGATCGGTGATAGCTGTCAACCCTTATCCCAAGACAGATGTTTCAGTGACGATTACTTCAAATTGATAAGGGAAGGTCATCGTTGGAAAGAAGGCGATGAATTGATCCGGGAGCCGATGGACGAGAAATGAGTACCTATCTTGGTTTAATACTATTTTCAAGCCAAATATTTCCATGCAACCGAAAAGTTTGGGTCGGATGGATTTCCCGACTTTAGGTAGGTTGTCACTTGACAATGAATTTCTTCCTTCCCAACCTCCACCAGAGACGGGTGACGTATTAACATATCCTTCTCAAAGTTCATCGTCATACATGCCACCATTTTCTTGGGAAGTAAAGACTATATCCAGTACATCTGGAGAGATTGTTACTTATCCAATTGTTTCTAGTGCACATACTCGGACTTATCCATACCTCGGGGTCAATGCTACACCGATGGAGTATCGCACCCGATGTAACGAATATGATGCTCTTGTTCGTGAATTCGAATATGCACTTGGAACAGATGCAAAGATTGAGGGAAAGCATGATGTTTGACATGAGTCCCAAGTCTTGGGAGCTGGTATAGGATTAAGTCCCGAGTATTGGAGCTGGTAGAGGAATGAGTCCCAGTGGAAGTCAGCAAAGTCATCGAAGTCGTGGAAGTCGGCAAAGTGGTGACGAGAAGATTGAGACGTCGTCATATGGAGGAGGTACCCGGAAAGTTCAAATCCAAACATGGTGTTAGAAAGTCAAGCAAGACATGGTGTTGAAGAAAACATTGGCATGGATACAACTCCTACACGTATGTTTAGTCATTTGAAAACCGACATACGACTCCGGTGGTGGTGTGAACATGGAAGTAGTTAGGCAACGAATCAGATACCCCAATTGCCTCAACCTCATCGACATTTCAACCATTCCAAAGAACAATATCAATCACACGTATTTCAAGATTTGTATAATGTTCCCATACCCCGTACTCCCATTGCTTATCAAGGTTATGGTGATTTTGATGAGACTCAACCACCAAGTCAGTCTCAAACCGGCATCTTAACTAGTTTGTTGAACAACTCTATGGATCCAGAAAATGCAGGCAATTGGATCTTTGGTCCGGGAGAAAATGGACAAGGAAACGGACAAGGAAATGAGTAGTTAAAATTTTTTCTTTTAGTTGAAATGTGATGTAATTTTGTTTTTTTTTTAGATTAATGGAAACTATCTTTTAAATTAATATTCAGATTGAAACCAGATTTACATTTCATTAAAACTTCACCTTGATAGTAGCGAATTAGACCAATAAAAAAAGAAAAAGAAAAGATGAATTTGAGCGAGGAGTCGCTCAGAGTCGATTTTGTAACACGAATAATAAATACGGCCTTACTAAGAAGTTATACCACAACTATCATCCACTTTTCTTTGAGTGGGTATGTGGAAATACGCTATCATGATCCATGTTGTTTCCTCTGTAGTCAAATCCACTTCGGTTATGCACTTTGCATGGTGAAATGAATTTGAAGTTGGGTTGGAATTGGTTGAAATCAGGTAGGGCGAAATTGTAGCCGTTAGATGAAGATCTGATAAGCGATTATCATACTAGCGAGCGATAGCTTGACTGTCGCTGGCGATTTGAAGACCATCGAGCGACGAAGACTCTATCGCTCGCTGGAAACTCTGTCGTGTATGCCTATATGCCAGAAATAACATATTGGCATATGAGTTTGGCATA
The DNA here is from genome assembly GCA_023531295.1 of Papaver armeniacum. Taxonomy (NCBI): domain Eukaryota; kingdom Viridiplantae; phylum Streptophyta; class Magnoliopsida; order Ranunculales; family Papaveraceae; genus Papaver; species Papaver armeniacum. The sequence continues at coordinate 21,002 of JAJJWW010011345.1, read as the reverse complement.
CCCATAGTGGGTGCATATATGCCAAATATCATGTTTTGACATGTGCATAGGAAGAGGCCTCAGTGATCCCAATATTGTAATTTCCTTTCCTTAAGTCTATATATCAAATTGTGTCCTTTTATCAAAATAAAATCTTTTCTTGAGTTAAAAGAAAAAGCCCACAACATAAAAGCAACTCTCCCCGAAAACAAAAATCAGAAACCCAAGTCTACCCTAGTTCTTCTTCACCTTCTTCTCTCTCTGTAATCTCGATCTAGCCATGGCTCACAAACAACAGCGATTTGAACCTTATGACATGAATGGAGGGTTAGTTCTTCAACTCAATCACCCATCTCTCTTTAATTTTACTCACTTCTGATTTCTGATTGTTTTTTTTGCTTGTTGTTGTTATTGCAGAACTTGTGTTGCGATCGCAGGAGCAGATTACTGTGTCATTGCAGCAGATACTAGGATGTCAACTGGTTACAGTATTCTTACACGAGATTACTCCAAACTTTGCAAATTGTATGATGCTTACTCTCTCTCTGTGATTTTTTTATAAACCCTAGTTTTTGTTTATGGTAAAATTTAGCCCTAATTTTATTTCCTTGCTAGTTCATGGTTAAAAAATACTTCTTTTTTATTAAATTAGGGCAAAGTTTTGTAAATCAATTTTTTTTTTGGTTGAACTCAATTAGAGATGGGTTGGGTATTGTACTGAACTTCTTAAATTATTGTGAAATTGTAGGGCGGATAAATGTATAATGGCATCAGGGGGATTTCAGGCAGATGTGAAAGCTCTGCAGAAAGCCTTGTCTGCAAAGCACTTGGTCAGTTGTAACTCTTAACTATGCATTAGGTTTAGTGAAAGTGTTTGTTATTTTTATTGGTTATGCTATTTCTTTGTTTCTGTTAATTAGTAAAGGTTTTGTTGAGTGCGCTTGAGTCAGGAAGTGCTCTCATAGGCAAGCATAAACCAATAAAAATACAGAAAGAATTTGGCCACACAGAAAGATATTAAATAGATTGCAAGTTGTTCCTCTTTCGTTTATTCACTCTTATCTTCTCATTGTAAATCATGAATGCGATGATTCAAGAGAACATAAATACTTTGCTTTAGTTTTGCTTGTGATAATCTTTGTATTCCCTTAGTAAGCTAGTGTCAGTAGATGTTCGTTTAACTCTTTGTTATGCTGGTTGGGTATAGTAAAAGTTGGTTTAACTCTTTTTTATGCTGGTTGGGTATAGTAAAATGTTGATTAGATTAGATTTGGCTTCCTTAGAAATTCACTTCACATATGGTGAAAATTTATCAGCCAATTCTGGAAATATTTCTTTTCTGGGTTCGTAGACAGGGATATTAGAGTTATTTGTCTTTGAACTAGTAGAAAACCATGCAGAATATGATAGGGAAAAAAGAGAGGCCATACCTGTTCTTTTACTGGTCAGTGGATTTGACCTTTCAATTAGCCAAGCCAACTATAAGTAAAATCCCTGGTTTTCTAATCTAGAGAGTTGATGATATCCAAGTACTTGATATATAATATATATATATATTGGTCAAAACCAGTATATGGTGATATATTTGATATTTCTCTAAACTCTGCTTATCTTTTTCTTATGACATGAGTTGCATTGAGAAAAATATCTCACTTATTGAAAAAAGTAGTCAGAATTGTAGAATGGACTGTCACCCAAGGCGGCCTTTTTAAAAACAACCTGTGATATTTTGTGTTTATAACTATGTACGAGTTGCAACGTCCTTCTATGCTGTATGGTCAAGTTACAGAATTACTTTGTTTACCTTGATTATTAGATCCCAGACCATAATTCAGTCTAATCAAAGCTGAGCACTTTAAAGTGATACCAATTACTTTTAGACTTGTAGTTTTTTCTAAGATTGATTGTTCTTGTCTATAGTGCATACTAATTTCTGCGTCATCTATATCTTCATGGTTTAGATCTATCAGCACCAACATGGGAAGCAGGTGAGCTGCCCTGCCATGGGGCAGCTGCTCTCCAATACCCTCTACTACAAACGTTTCTTTCCTTACTATGCTTTCAACGTCTTAGGTGGCCTTGATAATGAAGGTGAGGGGGTTATCAGCTTAAACCTGAATTTTCGACATGTTCAGTACTTCCTCTACAATTCTGAACTCCTTTCAAATGAATTTTCAGGAAAGGGTTGTGTTTACACTTATGATGCCGTGGGATCCTATGAGAGGGTTGGATACAGTGCTCAAGGTTCCGGTTCTACTCTTATCATGCCTGTTTTGGATAATCAACTGAAGTCTCCCAGCCCTCTCTTGTTACCTGCCGTGGTATGACTTTGGTTCGCATTATGGACTTCTGTTTCAATTTTGTATCTTGTATATTTGAGAAACTAAATGTGACCTAAATTTACAGGATGCTGTGACTCCATTATTAGAAGCAGAAGCAATTGATTTGGTTAAAGATGTTTTTGCATCTGCAACTGAAAGAGATATCTACACTGTAAGTTCTCACTTGCTTTGTATTCTTCATATCCCTGGCTGAACTCTTAAAACCTGGTCTGGGCTTGTTGCTAGAAATCTATTTGTCACAAAAATTCATTAACTTCCTTGTTCATAAATTATCGATAGAAATATGATTACAATCCCTCATGAAGATTAAAGTGTCAGGTAGTTGTATAGCTTCGGATGCTATATCCGTCGGAACTTAGAAGTTCCAGTTATTTAATTATGCATGAAGTAAATCATGGAGCTGAAATGAGTAAGTGAACTCGTTTCTTGGTGATCAAATACTAGCAAAATGAACTATAGGATCCTCTGCTTTCTAGACCTTCTAGACCAATTTGATCTCAAACATAATAGTACTGAAATTTCTTTGATATAGTAAAGACACATCAAGAGCACTGCAGTAAATGTGTTTCGTAGTCTGTTTTCCCTACTTCCCGCCTCATGTTTAACATTTTAATGCATGGTGTACAGGGAGACAGGCTTGAAATAATGGTCGTAAACGCAGCAGGTACCAGAACCGAGTACGTTGAGCTCAGGAAAGATTAGTATGTGTGCCCTGATGCTGTTCCTTCTGGTGTGGAATCTGGAGCACAAGAAACTGCAGTTTTGACAGTTTCTGTAACTGCTACCATCAACTGCCATAGATTATCTTTTCAAAGTAACAAATTTCTGCTGAACTTCCAGCTCTTTTATTAGTGTTATGGGAAAGGCTGTCCGAGACTGTATGTCTTCCCTGAAACAGAGTTTAAGAGTTGCATTATGTATTGGATTTTGTTGCTTGCATATTTATTTCTAAGGAATTCCTTTGAGGTTGTCTTTTGAATTGTCCATGTCTCATTATTTTTCTTGCTCAGACCCATAAGCTGCAGCTTGAGTTTGCCTAATCCAACATCATTCACCATCCCCCCAGCAGGTCAAATATACCAAAACAAATAAATAACTGTTTTTATTGAATAATTTTTGGTACGTGCATACACAACTGATAGCCGGCAACTGATAGCCGCCCTTGGAAGTATAATTTCTTAGAAGGTTCCCACAGATGCCCATCCTTTCTTCTCCAATTCCACTCTAAGTGCCTGATACATAACAATAGTATTAGATAATCCACATACACTTCACCAAAGTAAAACGCAGAATGCCTGTAAACTAGGAGTGAAAATGGTTTTTGGTCTTGTGTTTACCTTGATTCTTTTCTTGTTAACTTCGAAATCAAAGTTTCCGAACCGAGAAGCAGATCGATATTCAACTGTTGAGTTCTTGCCAGGTGGGAACCAAAACTCCACATCATCAACAAACTGTAATATATGCAGCTTGCCGTTATTCATCAGACACAGAAAAGAAATTCAGTAAAACAAAATGTGTTCGTGTTTGAAATTAAAAGAATCTTGTACCCCCATGATTGGGCTCTCATACTCGATGCGTATATAATCATCTTTCTTCTCCATGATCCGTGGTGTGAAATTATCTGGTTTCTTCGACTTTATCTGCACAAGTGACACCTTCCTGTTTCAGCTCAAGCTTCTACTGCCATTTTCTTAGAAGTCCTAAGCTGGAGTGCTGAACCAGCTTTATTGTCCAAGTCCCCAAGCTTAATATGATCCTATAACAGTAATGTGATTATTATTTGGGTTTTATTTGGTTCTCTTAGTGTATGCCTTCTAATGATCACATAATTTAGCAGTGGCAGCTACTCGGCCAATGTTGCATCAGAAAATGTGATATGAAAAGCTTTCAGCTATACCTGAAGCTCATCTAAATCATCATGTGTGCAAGAATGTCTGACATCCAACATTTCAGTACCTCTAACATTCTACAATTCTTAAACTCATTCATGCATTATTGGTCCAACGGTGTAAATTATCCCTCAGGAGCAAGAATACTTCCGCAAGACACTGAATGTACTTGATAGGTTCATGTGAATTTCTTAGTTACACCAACAGAAAAGACGAATGAGAAGGGAAGTCATAGATACCACTTGGATGAGCTCGTTCATCGCCTCTTCTCTACTGACAGGTTTTTTCTTCCCTCTTCCATTTTCAGGATTATAACTCCTATAACCAAAATTAACATCATGAACTGGTAAAACATGGTTACACCAAAGTTAACAATATAGTACTAGAATACGTGGTTAAGTTGAGGTTTGAGAAATTACCATGGTGGTGCATAATGTGTAAGATCAGTAACATTTTCAGAAGTAGAAATACAGTTATTAGTAGCTGGGCAAAGTGCTAATGCCTGTGGATTCTTCTGTACACCCAAATAGTTTGGCTTTTTACCACCGAAATGGAAGATTGCTCCAAGTACAGCAATCTCACTTGTCCTCAATATAATTTCTCTTCAATAACAGATTAGAATGAAATTTAGTTCTCCATGGGTGAGATTGAATATCAAAAAGAGTGTAGAGAAAGGGAATTTTTACCTACGGCCCATTTGCTTGTTTGGTTCTTCATTGATTTGTTGATTAGAGAAGACGATGTAAGAAATTCGTGAAGACCTTTTGTTGGAACTTGGGTTGTTGTTGTAGAAATGAGCGTAGGAATAATTTTTATTGCTGGATTTTAATGGGGAGGATGAAACCATGGAAGCCATTTCTGAAAGTTCTGTAATTTCCGTTCAGTTCTTCTCACTCTCACCGTCTCTGACTGACTTACTTTTGTGATCAACTCGGTTATGAATGAATATCGTGTTTATTTTTTGACCATGGAATAAAATGAGTCGGCTGGTTGACTCGTGGTTGGAAAGTGGAGTACTTTTTAGTAAAAAATGGATATTTTAAGGACGACACCACTGGGGGACGGGGTCCTTTCCCAAAGTAGGTGGGAGGGGAACTTGGGGAGTCTTGAACAAGGTTTGAAAAACGGGTCACGGCTCAGGTCACGGGCACTACTAGGCGTGACCGTTATAATGCGTTTTATCAGGTGTGAGCACGTTTTGGGCAAAAAACGCGTTATATAGTAAAAAAAACGTGTTTTTGGACGTTTTTTTAGAAATAACGGGCGTTGCAACGGTTAAATAGGAAAAAAAAAATTATGATCTGAAATTCCTATGTAATGGTTATAACGTGCGTGAAAATTTTTAACGAGTCTAAAAAACGTTGTTACTAGGTTTTTTCTTTTTTAATACTCCCTCCGTCCCTAAATAGATGACCTATTAAATTTTAAATTTTGTCCCACTAATAGATGACCTATATATCATTAAGAAATGAGATATTTTTAATACTACCATTTTAATTGATTATTGTTAGTATAAGAAATATGTATAATTCGATAGTCATGTTTATATTCCTTACATAGCTGTTTTAAAATGCTTTTCACTATACAATTTACGAAAGTTTGATAAAATTCGTGACGGTCAATTATAGCCACTAAAATTTCGTCAGCGAAATTATGCAATGAGTAATGTGAAGAAAGAAACAATCATCAATCCAATTTAAGAGAGTGCATAACCTAGCTAGGTAGACTTGTCCCTTTATTAGATTGCGAATTTTCCATCAAATGCCAAGAAGTAGGCGGGGTTTTAACTCGTCTATAAGATACTAATTTCTAAAAGTCAATCATTGAATGCTTAAAAAACTTCGATAAACTAGGCATTGCATGGTGAGTTAGGGTAGAGTCAATCAACCCATTATTAGATTCGATCTAAAATTCCACTACTTATAAGATGATATGATTATTACGTCCAAGTCATGTACCACACCGCCACTGCATGATGATGCATCTATAGTTTTTTTTATCAAAGAAAAGCAAAAGGCAAAGAAAAGCGAGAATCGATAACGAAGATTCAGAACAAGTGTATCATAATGAGCCATGAAACCCTGTGTGTGGTATAGATGAAGAAGAACCATATTTTCATGCAGAAGAAGAACAAGTACCAGTCACACAAAAGAAAAAGACTGGGTTTTTAAAGAACCTTTTTGGACGAAAAAAAAATAAGAATATTCATGCCGGAGAGGGTACATCGCTCAGTCCTCGGGCCTCTACAGAAATACCTAGGTCTACTATGCGGCCATCAGTACCACCTAGGATGTTTGTGGATATGGGAGGACAATATAACACTTTTAGGGATTCTCAACCTTCGATGGCAAAATTTGGCAAAAGTAAAACATGTCGGGAAAAAGTCTATTCTTCTCATTGGAAGTTTTTTCTATGCCAATGATATTCCCTTCAATGTGGCTAACTCATCTCAGTACCACGAGGCATTCAATGCAGTTTCAAATTTAGGCCAATCCTATAGAGTTTCATCATCTTATAAGTTGTCGAATCCCATATTAACTTCAGAAAAACAAAGAATTGAAAAAGATGTGGTGTCTGTCCAACGACATTATTGGAGAGAATATGGTTGTACACTCATATTTGATGGTTGGAAAAACAAAAGCAATCGTACGATTGTGAACTTTCTAGCTTATAGTGGCAGTGGAATTACGTTTTTGAAAAGTGTCGACATAGAACACAATCGGTTGAAGACAGTATTTAATTACTTTGTTCAAGCCCGTTATAGATGATGTCGGTCAGAAACATTGTTCAATTAGTAACAGATCAAGGATCCCAATTCAAAGTCAGAGTAACTAAGAATAACTTCATTTTATTTTATTTTATTTTATTTTATACATATACATATATATATATATTGGGAATATACTATTAACTTTTTTCTATTTTTGTTTGAATAGGTAAGAGATTGGCTTGAGAATATGGCACATTTTTCGGGTACCTTGTGTTGCTCGCGTATTGGACTTGATGTTGGAAGATATGGAAAAATTCCCATTTGTTAAAGATGTGATCGGAGAAGCAAGACAAATTAGCAAATTTATTTACAATCATGGTTGGGTTCTTGATAGATTTCGACAACCATCTGCAGGACGCAATCTATTGCGCCACAGCTTAACAAGGTTTTCAACGAATTTTATTGCAATCAAAAGCATCATTGATCAACGTAATGCTATTGAGAGCCTATTTACTGGACAAAGAATTTACAAATCGGATGAGGCAAAAACTAAACAAGCTAGACAAGTGAAGAATATAATTTCAAATGAGATGTTCTGAACGACGTGTCAAAATGCATGCATAATGGTTGGTCCTTTATTGAAAATGATTCGTTTCTTGGACTCAGACAAACCCACCATGGATTATTTGTTCCATGCACTTGCTACATGTGTGGAAACTATACAAACGGGTTTGTGATCAAATCGAAATGCTTCTATCGTGGGTGTAATAAAGAAACGATGGAAAAGTCAGTTGAGTTCTCCTCTTCATGCTGCATCGTATTTTCTCAATCCTTATTACATCTTTAACTCAAAGAACTAATCTCATCAATAATGAAATTTAAATTTGAGCCCCAAATTTGTCTTATGAAGTTATATCAAAAATGGTTAGTGGCCCGCAAGAACAAGCAAAATGCATGCTAGAGGTACAAAATTACTAATACTATCTCCAAATATGTTTAATTAAGTAATTTGAATTTCTAGTAACAATTGTACTTTTCTTTGTAGGCGGGAAGAATGCGAATTATGCAAGGTCAATTTGCATCACCATCAGCACGTATTGCAGCTCAACATAGTGATCATGTAAGTTGGTGTTTATCTTATGGTGCTGAGTATCCATCCCTCCAGAAGATTGCAGTAAAGATATTAAGTCAAACAAATACATCGTCTGGATCAGAGAGAAATTGGAGTGTGTTTGAAAGAATCCACACCAAACTACGCAATCGTTTACTTTCATCGAGAATAAATGATCTGGTGTATATGTCCAGTACAATTTGAAGTTGGAGCAACAAAGAATTAAAGGTAAAGCAAGGCGACATAACATTGATGTTCACGACATTCATAGTCTACTGAGGGATGACAATATGCTTGACTGGATAGCGGGGGAAGATGAAACACCGGTTTTACCTCAAGAAGAACAATGGTTAAATATGCTGGAAGAGGAAGCCGTTAATAATCCAGAGCATGTCCCTCTACCATACAAATGGCATGATCCTGAAGTTCAATTCCCATACAAAAGGTTATCAGTGAGTGACTTTATTTATGACTTTGGTAATCTTTCATTTGGAGACAATACACAAGGTTATGAGAATGCGAATCCAACATATGATTCTTGTTACACTTCCGATCGCTCTGACCATGGTGTTCAACATATAAACGAAGGCTATAATTCTAATATTGATAACAACAATGAAGTAGGTAACAATGATGATGAAAATGAAGGAGGTTATGATGACGATAATGAAGGTTATTATGATGATGATACTTATGCAAATGAAGATAGCCAGTACCCCCACGACGATGACTATGATGTAGAAAGGAACCGCCGAGAAAATGAATAATACATGAATGAATCAAAAAAAGGTGGTGGTCATAGTTGGCTCGTGTAGCTTTTTAAATGATGAACACTAGTTTAACAATCCTATGTTTTTTAAATTTGAAGTTTTTAATCATGTGGTTACTTTCCTTGTATCAATTAAAAAATTTAATTCGAAGTTTTAAGCTTTCAATCCAGAGAAAGAGAAAAACTCAAAAAAATGGTGAGGAAGTTATTTACACGATTATAACGTGCGTGATAACGGGAAAACAGTTCTAAAAAATGCACGTTAAAATGTTATTTAAAAGAAAAAAAACATTCAAACTAATTTTAGAAAAACGGTTATAACGTGTATGAAAACTGAAAAACGGTCCTAAAAAATTGCCGTTATTTCCTATTTATCGGCATTATAAAGACACAGGGTTCGGGGACCTTCACGGCCACGGTATATGGGTGTGACCGTTTTAACGGTCGTTTTTTCGGTAAAAACGGGTGTTTTTCAAACCTTGGTCTTGAATCTGGATTGAACTCGTGTGCTGATCATCAACGTGTTCATCTACCTATTTTATTTTTATTTTTTCTTGTAAGGAAGGATCCCATTTCTTTTTTACATAAGAAAATTATTATTAGATTAAATAGACATTACAAGCATGTTCAACCTAATGTTTTTTTTATGAGTGATTCTATGTTGACGCCCAAAATAACCAGGAAAAACCCCGTCAACAAGGGCGTTCTAGTGCGTTGTAGATTCTTATACAAGACTTGTATCATTTGATGAAAGGTATCCAATGAATAAAACAGAATTTTTTTAGTATTGGGATTATAAATGGGCAGAGGTGGTCTATATCTATTTCTTACATGATTATCTTGGGATGAGAAGCATTTTCGCTTTTCTTTTTACTCATTTTTGGTTTGATTTTTGAGGTTTAATATTTCCTTTTGTTTCCTCAAGGCAACATGAGCTTCGAGAATATATAGACGCATAGTATTTGGAACTCCATAAACGGATGATACGGTCAATTCTGGCCATCACTCCTTTGACTTAGTCAAGGTGTTTTCTTCATCCTTTTGACAATTATTTCTTTCTAGTAAAGATGTTTTTCTTTCACTGTTTGGTGATTTCTTTCTCTCTCCCTCATTTTCTTTTCCATTTTTCTTTCTCTCCCTCTTGCTTTATATCATGAAACGCTCTCTTTAGTATTGATCTTCTTGTTATGTTATTTTTTTTATTAAGGCTTCTTGATCAAAAAACAATAATGATTTTGAATGGATCCTTCGTAAGATGACTGAAATAATATACAAACCTCATACTTTTTCTTATGAAGATGATTATGATGATGTTGAGCTTTTACAGAGCATAATAAGAATTTGGTTTTTCATGTTTTTTTCTTCTTGTAAAGAGTGTAATTTAACCATTTCGAATGAAGTTGTCTCTAAGGCTAAGAGACCATTCGGGTTTCAACAGACCCGGGACGTGGTACGTACAATCTAAAGTTTGTCTTTTTATGTGATTTGGAAGCAACACTGCAAAGTTCTCCTTCGTGCGTCAAAGAAGATTTAACGTTAATGAAAATATGTCATGAGGAATTTCTCATTAAAGATTATGCTTTCAAGTTTGTTTACCTTCTTCATGCATTTCTACTGTTTAACATTGAGCATGATGAATGCTACTAAGGTCTTTAACATGGCTAAAAAAATAGGAACACATGATCCTATAGATTCTCAAATGGCATTGAAGTGAGTAAGTTATGCTAAGGTGAGGGTAAGATTGGATATTATTAAACCCCCTAAAGATATGATGGTGGAGTTAAAATCAAAGAATAAGATGAAGATTACATTCATATACGAAACACTCCTACGGTTGTATTTCTATTGTGTGTATTTTAGCCATTTAATGAAGCAATGCCCTTATCTATAAAGGAAATTGGAATAAGCACATAAAAGATAACATTTAAAATGAATGCCAAATCCTTGACAAGGTACTTAGAAGAGATTTGTGCTTATCAGAAACCTTCAGAACCTGTTTTTTTTTCTTCAGCCCTACCTAGAACAAAGATGTAGTAAAGACGATGAAGGGAAATACTTTAGAACCATTGATTATGTATAGGAGAGTGAATGGTCGATGGTGAATATGCGACATCTTCAGATTAACATGGTCAGGTAAATATGAGTGAATCTAATAGTCAAAATAGGGATATGAATGTTGAAGTTGTTAGAGGTATGACTAATAGTATCAGAGAACCCACCAACATCAATTGGGGAAATGCTATAGATAAGGATCAAAAGTTGATGAGTGAATCAAAAGGTGGAGGAATTGGAAGTTGTAACGAGTTGGAGGGCCACGTTAAAGTTCCTATCAAAAAAGAAAAAGCTAGTGTTGTCATAAAAACTATCGGAAAACCGAGGTTACGTTAATCTCAAACTGGCATGTTTCCATAAAAGTAAATTTCATGAAACATCATACTTTAGATAACTTAGATCGATTCATTTGTTAACATCTTTATATTAACATGATTGATAATACTATCATGAGTATAATGTACACGGTTGTTGATGGTGGATTTTTGACAAAGGCTAAAATCATAATCTTGCATATTCTAATCCAAAGAATCGGGTGAGTATTGAGATTCATGTCTCTCGTTTAAACATGAAAGCTCATGCCACGATAATCTCTGACTGAGTGTAATGTCTCTCAGAGTACGCATGAAGATGCAGTTTCTCAATTGAGATCATGACATATTTCATCAACTGAGCAATTTCAGTACTCACTTCTATATATAATCAAAAACTATTGGACGGCTCCTAGACAACTTGCCTGCTAGTATAGAGTGATAACGTCTTCAGGATGTAACAATGTTTTCCCAGACTATATTGAATACATATGTATAAAATCTTAATGATTGGACAGATCCTAGACAGATTGCCTGCTAGTATAGAGCGATAACGTCTTCAGGATGTAACAATGTTTTCCCTGACTATAAAGAATAAATATTCGACTTCAACTAGCTCATATCGCTCAATTATCGAATAATCATAATGCTCCTGAGCACTGACTGCACCTGCTAGTATGAAAGCCATCAAATCAATCAATTAATTATTTCTAGTCGCAAGATTCATCAATTGAACTCCTAAAAAATATTATAGGTTCGTCATAATATTTTGTTACTTCAATTCATGGCTTTTCCCAACAGAATTCCATGGGCTATTAATAAATATTCAACATACGGGCATCTGGGCCACCACTGAGTAAGCCCCGAGAAAATGGTGCGAGTGTACTTAACAATAATGCACGAACGAGCACCCAAATGCACGAACGAACAGTGAAAAATATGGACAGACGAGGAAACCTATGCAAAATAGGAAAAAAAAAATAATAATAAAATAATAGAGAGGCGCCTATGGGGCCGGTCCCACCGACCGTCCGGTCCCACACCTCTCCCTTTTATTTTATCTTATTTTATTATTATTTCTTCCTTAATTTCATGAAAACTCCTTATTCGAGCGAAACTCCTAGTTTCTCCATATTTCCTCACACGATGAAAAATAATATTTCATTACTTCAATTCATGGATTTTCCCAGCAGAATATTGCTCGTTCGGAGCGAAACTCTTAGTTTCTCCATATTTCAATAATAAAGAATACAAGCGTTCTTGTATTGAAGTAACCAAGGTAGCATGCCCGTGTCACCTCAGTTGGGGTAGATCGTCAAAAACGGACATCGTATAAAGATTCTCTAGCATTTTCAACGAAGACCTAACTTCTGAATTTTCTGATGACGAATTATGACGAAATTCCTCATTTGTCCACATGGATCTTCAATTCAATCATCAAGTGAAGATTTGATGTATCTATCAAGATGATTCAATGTGAAGACTTATTTGGATCCTCCACAAGTCATTTAGGGATTCAGAACATCGACGAAAATAATTCCACCGCAGTCAGTGATACATATTGGTTCTTCGAAAACCAACAAATTGGCGGGACAATGATTTTCTCTATCAAGCAGTAGGCTCGTAAGTGCTAAACTGTCCAAGACTATAAATTCCACCACCCAAATCAGCGGTGCCCCACCAATTTACGCTCATTAGACGACACTCTATCGTACCACCAGGATCTTTATCTTGACAATTGATCGTACGTGACATCATTGAAGCAAATCGAAAATCCAGTAATATTCTTTCTTACGACTAAGTTCAATTACTTATTTCGTTTGTGTCTGAAAAATCACCATTCAGTGCTTACTGAGGAACATGATTGTCCTCACTAAGCAGAGGACTTAATGTTGATGGTGGATTTTTGACAAAAGCTAAAATCATAAAATCATAATCTTGCATATTCCAGATCCAGCAATCAGGCGAGTATTGAGATTCATATCTCTCGTTTAAACATGAAAGCTCATGCCACGATAATCTCTGACTGAGTGTATTGTCTCTCAGAGTATGCATGAGTATGCAGTCTCTCAATTGAGACCATGACACATTTCATAAACTAAGCAATTTCAGTATTCACTTCTATATAGAATCGGAAACGATTGGACGACTCTGTAGTGCCCCCTAAGCTAGCAGCTGACTAATCCAAGAGATTAACTAAATAAAGAGGCACTAAGAATCTAAATCATTTACTTAAACATTCAATTTAGAGATCTGCTACAAAAACGTAACCCAAAACTAGCCCCGCTCAGAAATATATATATAAAAGGATTCCTCTCAAATGATACATATACAATAGTCATTTGGTTTACAAATAGAATATACAATATAATAAACATAGCCGAAGTTAATCAACTAGTGAACTCAACCCTTGAAGCTTTCGCTGCGCAGCTGTGATCTGTCACTGAAACTGAAAGTGGGAATGGGTGAGCACATCATCCCTAAAAGGGGTGCCCAGTAGAAATAACAACTAACTTTCAAGTAATCATTAATATGATTTAAAAACAATGCATGTTTTATCGGAAGACGATAATACACGGAAAGACAGCAAAACATATTATAGAAACTTAACTTTTTCAAAGTAATTTAAAAGACAATAAACATCCATAAAGAACAGTAAACATTCATATATGATATGTGTGTTTCCGCACATAAGGAAGAGTAATATTGATGCCAATTCCACACCGAATAGGTAATACTGTGGTGTATCGCCCTAGCCATAAAAAAGGATATAAAGGAAGAATAATTTTGGCCATGTAATATTGCGGTGTATCGCCCTAGCCATATAATACTGGATATTGTGCCGGCACACATCTCAAACCACACAAAGACATGCATGAATTTCACAAAAGACAGATTTTTAAAACATTAATGAATACAAGAGAGTTCGTTATCGATTCCCACCTCTTTTGATGACAAGCCTCGCCTACCTCGAGATCCACAGTCCACTGGTTCATCCTTTGAATTGATCGTTGTTAAAATAGACTAACTGTTAATCACACAAGAACTATAAGAATCTAGCCAAAAGGCTCACACAAGAATCAAACAAGTCTTTCTAATGACTCTAGACTGATTCTAGGCCCATTTAAGGTTCTACACCTTTTATTTATCTATCTTTAGCAAATCTAAGGTTTACTAATTCAATTAGTTTGGTTCTATAGTCTATTAGCTAAGTCTTACGAACATCTACAACTTTGTAGCAGGTCGTCAAAGGCTAATCATCCACAAAGGTCCAATTCATCAATTATAAGAAAACTAGTCCTAAGCCCAAGTCCACTAAACCAACCCAATAAACTAAGGTCCATTTCCACCTGAGTCAACTAACGGTCAAACTAATGGTCACAGGTCAACTAACAGTCAACGTCCAAGTCCAGGTCAAGTCAACTGGTCCAAGGTCAGGTCAACGAGTTAACTCAGTCAACTGAGTCAAACAAGAATCAGTGAGTCAACAGATCCGACTCGGTCATTAAGCTGAATCGGTCGAACAAGTTCAATCAGACATGCCAAGGTTCTTCTCACAAAATTTTGAGACTCTAACTTAACAATTCTAACTCAAGTTCAACTACAATCTACTCCAAGCATCAATTCAATCATTCAATTAAACTTCAAATTGAATTACAAAGATAATAGCTACCCGCAATGGCAGTTCCAAGCTTTCACTCTTTCTACATACTACCAACTCAACTTCATCACATACAACTAACTCTCATTCAATACAATCAACACTTAACTTCTCCCACTTAGCAAACATTTATCTTGCCTCAACCAACCACATCTGCAATACAACTATTTCTCTAAAATGAATACTAGCAGTTCATTCATGTTCTTCACCTGCAATTCCAACTACACAGACAACACCACCACCCCTTAAATACCACTTCACTCCAAACACACTATTTTCTCAATCACCACCAACAAACACAACTACACTGCATCTTTAACTAGAAATAAGATATCCTCTATCACCAATATAAAGTTCCATGATTTCCCATACCAACATAACCGCCTCTTGCTGTGCTAATTACTTCAACAGTGGCCCAAGCCTCATTGTGAACTTATTATAATTGAACTCTTATAACATTTGTCAGCTTCAGCCACCACCAGCACATATTCAAATCACCTAAACTCAGTTCACCTGTAAACACCAACATCTCCAACATTACAAACAACCTCATCATTAACTGCAATTCATTACTAGATTGACAATACCCATTAGTTCAATCAACTCTTACTTCAATCAACACTCAACAACCATCTTTTGCATTACCAAATTCGACTATCAGACCACACCCATAATTTTATCTCTACTTGTAAAACCAAAATCACCATCTCTGTCTCAATATACCCAGAATCCCAAGAACAACCTTAAACTCATATTTTCCACAATCACCACCAGTTCTACCAACTTACTTACAAATTCAACAAACTTTAAGCTATAAACTTCAGTTTCATTATACATTCATCATCATCCATAGTCTCATAAATTCAATAACTGAAATCAACAGCTTTAGTAAGTTACTAAGAAAACAATTACCTCAAATAAAATTTTCTCAAACATCAATCAGTCAATCACCGGAGATAACTCCATTTCCTTATTAACAGAATTAGGTCCTAGCTTCACAAACAACTTCAAAACCCTAAATTCCTCAAAGTATAATTACTCTTCATATCTAACTCTAATTCATCAAATCGGTCAATACCCATCTCAAACCCCCTTCTTATAACATCAATTTCAGTTTATAATTCTTCCCTGAATTTTTCCCTTGAAACCCTAACTCTTCGATTAAACATCAAACAGCTCCATAACACCAAATTAATCACCACCCCATCCTTTAACATCTATTAGAAACTCTTAACCACCACCAGACTATTCAAATCCACATAATTTCCAAAATCAACTCAAGAACCCTAATTGATCACCTTTTCTTCAACTCCATCGAGGATTCTAACCAAACCCAAACATGAACTCATCAACACCGCGCTCGATTGATTTGTTTCACTAATTTTCTGAAAGATTTCTCCACAGAGATTTCCTCTCTGAATCGCCAGAGAACGGAAGAAGAAGAAGAAGAAGAAGAAGAAGAAGAAGAAGAAGAAGAAGAAGAAGAAGAAGAAGAAGAAGAAAGAGAGAAAGAAATGAGAATAAGATAGAAAAATAAAAGAGAGAAGACTTATCTTCTTGACCGAGTGAAGATAAGACCAACGAGAATTAATACTACACCCACTGGCTTTGATAAGGGCAGCCCAGGTCGGCTAATTAGCTTATTTTGCCTTTCATACAAAACTGGTCATATCCTCTTCGTTCGACATCCGAATGACACGTTCGAGTAGTCCATTATGCAACTTTTCGAGATCTAGCCCACGGTACTAATTACGTATCTAAATCGTTGTTATATTAATTTCTATTAATTAACGTTCGTGTTAAACTAATCGAGTTATTATCGGCTAATTCGTCGCTTGACTGGTATAATAGCGTTGACGAGATTGAGGGTCCTTACAGACTCCTAGACAACTTGCCTGCTAGTATAAACCGATAACGTCTTCAGGATGTAAATATATTTTACCTGACTATATAGAATACATATGTATAAAATCTTAATGATTGGACGACTCCTAGACAGATTGCCTGCTAGTATAGAGCGATAACGTCTTCAGGATGTAATAATGTTTTACCTGACTATACAGAATAAATATTCAGAATATGACGCTTCAACTAGCTCATATCTCTCAATTCTCGAATAATCATAATGCTCATAGACAACTTGCCTGCTAGTATAGAGCGATCAAATTAATAAATTAATTATTTCTAGCCGCAAGATTCATCAATTGAACTCCTAGAAAATATTCTACGTTCATCATAATATTTCGTTACTTCAATTCATGGCTTTTCCCAACAGAATTCCATGGGTTAGTAATAAATATTCAACGTACGGGGAGTCCCCGTCCGCACGGTCGTCTCTTCACTTTCCTAAAAAACCAGCAAATCGTTTTTCCCCATCAACAACGGTAATAGACAAGCATATAAGATACAAATATTATGTGGTTCACCTTTCCTATGTAGGCTATATCCACAGCCAAAAACCACCCCGAGAATCTTTCATTATTATGACACGTTATTACATCGAGACACTTCATATAATCAACTAGTTATGTAACCTACTAGCGAAAAGTTTACTTCTTCCTTTGTTTTTCTTCTACAATAAAACTCCATCACCATGGTTGCTTCAACTTTAGATAAGAACATGAAGAGAATCTTGTAACTTCTTATGTATAAACCCTAACCTTAGATTTCACCCTTACCCTTACCTTCTCTCACTACAACTCTCTATTCTCACATAGATTTTGCCCAATCACCCACCATTGTAGGATACATTAGTTGTGAACCTCGATCTCTCTCGTTATTGAGTGGATTCTCAAGAAAATAATTTTCTTTTCACCATATAAGCCCTCTTATATAGTAGTTACATCATTGCTTCCCAAGTCTTGGAGAAACCCTAAACTTGGAAAACACTCCTCCAAACCTGCATATAAGTTTCTTATTTCAAGCAAACCTTGTAGGCATTTTATTCCTGAAATTCCTCTTGTAAGCCTCTTTCTCTTATTGTTTCAAGTAATTAGTCAATCCGACATTTTTATCAGCACTAACCAACTGAAGATCAATTTCATTATTCCATAACACAACATTCCCACAATTTCTACCTATAGCAGGAACATACTTAACATAAATCAACAACACAATATTGCCACCATTTCAATTATTACGGCACTGATTATGGGAAAGTTTCTTACTAATATAATATGTTACCAAGTTTCTTACTCAAAGACTGAAAAGTCACCTTACTTAGCTGATAGGTAAAACCCAATCTACTTTTATTCCAAGAAGGCTTATAATTGACAATATTGTGGATGCAAAAGAGATTTTATATTATGTGTCTAACTTTGTTCAGTGACAAGAGATTTTCCTTTAAAGATAAATATTAGCAAGGCTTATGATAAGATTAGTTATAGATTTTTGAGTCATTTCCTTTGGACTATTTAAGCCCTACGAGATGGGACATCAAGGATTAACCTCAAATGGTTTGAAGACATCTATTTATGTCTTGTTTATATTATCACACACGTAAAGCTTTTTAAGATGCTATGCAATCTTTGTTTTTGTTGTATATTGCAGTTGAATTCATAAAAGTAGTGTGACTCTCATATTAGATTAAATCTGGATGGTTTAGATATAAATAAACTTAAAGCAACATTAATGGTGAAAAGAAAAGCTTACTAGATAATTTGTTCAAGACCTTATGTGTTTTTGAATATCCACCAGATTTAATATGTGTAACATGGTATTTTCTAGAGAATTTCTATGGTTTAGATTTATATTCATAATATGGAGTTACTTTGGGTAGTTCATCAAAAATATTTTTGTCCCAGCCATGCATACGCTATTGTTGACTCAGTTAACTAGGATATGGATAGGAAAAGTAACGACGGGAGGCATCTTTAATTAGAAATCTCTAGGGGAGGTAACATAAATTAGCGATCTATATTAGGGAGGAAATCCAGAATCCCACTTTTGTAAACTAGAAGAATATTGAATTTGATTTGCGAGGAAAAAAAATAGTAGAGAGTGGAGAGATGAGATAATATGTATGTAAAATGAGTTGAATTTATAATATGATTTGAAAATTTTGATTTGCCTTTTTCCTTAATGAAAAACTCAAATTACCTATCCACCTGGTTGTTCAAATTTGGTCTTTAATTTCCTTAAGCTATAAAAAATGTAGCACATATCAGTGATGTCATATGTCATTGGCTCGTTGGAGCGCGATGTAGTAGGTGTCACACAAGCAAATGCACCTTGCATATTTTCTGCGCAAGTGTAACCCGGCAGCACAGTGGTTCAGTGAATCTAGCTTCACCCACTCGTACTTCAGCCTTATAAGTTTGCACCAATGCAAACAACCAACTCTACAGTTTTACAGCGGAAGTCTTTAGCCTTCTTTCTTCTTCTCTTTACTTATCAAATGCTTGCCATAAAGCATTCAAACATTGTCATACATTCACTAACACAATCAGCCAACCAAGAACACTTAGAACATGACAAACTTGACCCATTTTATTTCATCAAAGGGAAGATATACAAAACTTGCCCACTTAGGGACTTACATAGATTTGTTCCGCTTGAACCAAGCCTTAACCTTACCAAAAATCTCTGAATTTGAGTCTCACAATCTCCTATGTAAGCCTAATGATTTTCCTATGCCTTTTCACTATTTATACAAAAACTTTAATGGCAAAAAATCGTGCAAAACAGATGCACACGCATGAGAAAACCATATGTCCCATAGGGCAGTTCCATAACTGCCAATAACTGTGCCAACTTGGCCAGTTTCTTCTCTAACTCGAACCAGCCTTCAACACCTGTTCTCAAGCATTTATGAACACACCTTTTAGGATATAAACTTCCTCTATAACCGTTCTCCCTTGTCTCACACCTTTGGCACGCTTGTGAAGCCAATAACCAACTCCTAACCGTCACTTGAGCCATAACGTGCAACCTTTGCGTATTACTGAACTTGGTCTTCCTCCAATACTCATCCAACATGGACATGTACTCTTCTTGGCCTAAGCCAATGCACGACCAACATTGTGCTTCAATCATCCGGGGTCATTCTCTTAGCTCATTCTAGTTATTCATGCGTCATATGCTTCACTTGGCCAACTTGCTCGAAAATAGCAATGCTTAGGGGTGTCAACGGACAAAAATCCGTCATATTTTGACCAAACCGATAATATTAAGATTAAGTTTTATCGGAAATCCGATATCCGATAACATCCAACGGAATCCAAAATCCCAATCCAGTTCCGTTAGGCTAAGTTATCAGATATCAAATTTTTTACCGATAAAATCCGGTTCATATATACATAACTCATATACCCAACAATTGAAAACAAGTATCTGTACTAAGTTACTGACAAAGCAATCCATCTAGACTTCAACCCTAATAACATACAACAGATCACGACTTCATATTCTCTAATCACCTCTTATCTCTATCTCAGATCAACCTCAACATCCTCATTCTTCTCGATTCAGAAAGTCCCCAATTGATTTCTATGGAGTAACAAACCATAACATAAAAGTCGATCTGATTCAAACCTATCATCCACAACAACACAAATTCTACATCTTATTAGCAGAATTAAGAACACGATCATCAAAACCCATCTCAGACTCATAATCTTTTAATTTCAATTCACATAAGCTCTTGTTCTATCGGAGCAATTTAATTTTCTTCAATTCACAGAAAATCTTGTTAGATCTACTGTAGGATCAGAATATCGCGACATCAATACTTCGCGAGATTAATAAATGACGACATTGCGAGGGAGTCGCAGGGAAGTAAAATAAATGACGCAATGAATGACGACAGCCAGAACACGAGGAAGATGTGAAAATCAAAAGTTAAGAGTGTTGCGAGGATGAACACTTATACACTTGTGACACTTCGCGAGTTATTCCAAAATAAAGGACGAGCTTAGTTGTCATCCACTGTACTACCCTATATAAAGGGGTGAGTAAGTCTGTTGTAGGAGAGTCTTTTTGAATTGTTAAGCAAGTCATTAGGAAAGAGAAAATTTAATGTGATTGTAATTTCTTTGGCTCTGTTCTATCTTCCTTTGTAAACATTTCAAGAAAATAATCAATAAAATAGATAGTTATTCATCTTCAAATGGATTAGTTAAGTAAATTCTAATGAGGGTGTAGTGTGGGATTTCCTGCAACTACATATGCGCTAGAAACA